>RJWT010014048.1:0-21339 GCA_004365215.1 Cuniculus paca
TGTCAGCATTTCTGGCAGCAGCTGTACTGTAAACTCCTCCATCTCTGGTGCCACTCACTGCACTATGAGAGGCCCTCTGGAGGTAAAGGCTCCTAGGGTTAAAGATGCACCTCTCAGCCAGTCGTCCTCTGGAGGCAGCCCAATCAAGTCAAAGATTTTGCCGAACTGAGCAGCTTCAGCGTTTCCACAGAAAAGAGGCTTTCAATGAAACATCTCTGCAAAGATACAGGCCACACCCCACATGTCCACAGGTGTTACATATATAGCTTGCAGAAGAATTTCAGAAGCCTGGTATCAGAATGTAACCACCAGTGGTGTAAGGACCATCTAATAGCTGTAGATTCTGGCTAGGCCAAAGTCTGTCAGCTTGACTGTCCCACCATTTGTCACCAGAATGTTCTCTGACTTCAGGTCTCAATAAACAATGCAGAGGGTATGAAGAAAATCTAGGCCTTTTAAAAACTGGAGCATCAGATCCTTAATGGTTTCAACTGGCAAGCCTAGTGGAGGTGTCTTGTCCAGATCTGTCCTTAGGTTTTGGTCTACATGCTCAAACACTAGGGTCACGTTGATCTCCCAGTCAGTTCAGGAAGTGGTACAGTCATCCATCAGCTGGACAACACTGGCGTGCTCAAATTACCTCCAGCTGCCTTAGTAAGCCACCTCATTTACTGTGCTGACAGGCCTCCTCCAGTTCCTCTTTCACTGAGGACTCTCACACTCTTGAGGGCCATGAAGTGGCCATGTGGTGATCATGGGCCTTACACACAGTTCCATATGCACCAACATCAGTTTCAGCCACTGGCTCAAATAGAGAGGTAGCCACTCTCAGATCAAAGAAGACCCTCATGCCAAGCCAAGAGCTGCAGGGATGGCCCATTATCAGGGCCCCAGAGCCATTCCCACGGGACCATACACCAGAGCTCGGCCTGGGGCAGCTGGACACTATGAGCCGAACCATAGACACAGGCTGCAAGCTAGAGAAGGTCTCAGTCCTGGTTCTTGAGTCTGTCCTCCTAAAAGTGGTCCAAGCACCAGCATGCCACTCCTTGGACCATAGAGCAACCAAGGACCATCTGTTTGCCAAGAGTTGGGGAGTTATGAACAGAACTTAGACATGTGGGCTGGGCTGTGGGCTTGTAAACATGGACCCATGCACATTATTCTGTGAGACAGAGGTAAGTATAGGAACACAAATGGGCAAGCTGTGGGATGTGGATCTCCATTTGTACTCTTTCCTTGACCATGTAATAGTCAGGGGTGGACATATACTTTCATCTTCACAGACCAAGATTAATGTCCAAGGAACGTGTCCTGATCATGTTTATTCAACACTGTTCTGTATGTGCTGCTGCCTCTTTTCTCTTCCTGTGGTCTGACCCATTCCCCTTTGGGTGGTACCCTGCCCAATCAATCTCAGTGACAGGACCAGCTCCAGCTCTGTCCCCTCCCTCACCATCCAAGGAAGAGGATCTGTACCAGGCTTCATAAGAATCCCAGTCAACTTCTTGAACTCGAGCCCCTAAATGTGTCAAATCAAAAATTCAGCTGCCTACAGGGGCCAGGTATAAATAATTCACTCACAACTGAGTGAATCTGGCCAGGTATAAATACTAGGGAGAGGTAAAATCTGCAGCAACCTGGCCCAGCGAGCCTCCTTTTAAAGGATCCAGCTAAATGTTGCCATGGAGATGGTGGGCTTGAAGGAAAACATCTCAACTTTTTTTCAGAGTCTGGTAACTTTGATTTTCTTAAGTGAAATTCCCATTCGACTAATTCGCTAGATAAAACCTAGTCACAAACAAGCCAGATAGGTTTGAAAGTTTATTATCACTAGTAAAACTAAACAACTAGAACAGACCTGTTAGTAAGCTGAGGCAAGCCTGGAGTTTTCCTCCATTTGGTTTTCCCTTACCTCACTGAACTCCAGCAAAATTGGGGAACTAATGGTTTCTTATGTGTCATTACTTTTTCAGCCTAATAGGACCTTCCCACCCTCGTCCATTTGACTCCTATTTCACTCATCTCTATCATTGCCTCCCATGTGTAAGCCTGGACTGACCCATCTACCCAGACCCAGTCTCCATTTTCACCACTGCCTGTTTGCTGCTACTTATTCGGCCTCTGTTACAGCTCTTTCCATCTTGTTTTATAAATATTGGTCATTTATATAATACATGCCCCCCAAATCTAAGATTTTTATCATGTTCTATGTTCCTGGCTCTCTGGCACTTAGCTGACAATCCCTCTGGAATAAATAAGACAACAAACAGTATATATCAGTAATGCGACCAATGTCACGAAGTTACTAGATATAATTCCAAATTAGTGTTCATGACAATAAGTTTACCATCATGAGAAATCAGGAATGGAGCAAAATAACATTCAACAGGATGGCATTTGAACTGGGAAACTAATTCTCATGGGGAGGCAGAAGATCAAAGGAAAGATACTCAGAAAATGAAACTAAAGCCCGAAAGGCGAACGGAAAGCCTGAGGTGGACTTGATGGGGGTGTTGAGTAAGACAACAAATGAAATAAAGTGATTGAATCAGGTTCCCGGAGGGGGAACAGCCGGGAGAGGGTTGAGTAGGGGCAGCTAAAGTGGTAGGGCGCTAAGAATGAGAACGTGCTGCCCGGTATCTTGGGCAGTGCTGCACTCATGAAGATGTTTATTCCCTATGATGACGTAATGACTGCTGTTTCTCTTCTTGGTCTTCAGACCTGGACCGATGTGCTTCACCAGGAACTGCTCTTTTCTTTTAGGTATGCCGCCAC
Source organism: Cuniculus paca (assembly GCA_004365215.1). NCBI lineage: Eukaryota > Metazoa > Chordata > Mammalia > Rodentia > Cuniculidae > Cuniculus > Cuniculus paca. The sequence continues at coordinate 2,779 of RJWT010014048.1, forward strand.
CGTGAGGCAGGAGTGTGCACCTACAGGACTCCCCGGGAGGTTCTTGTTTTTTTTACCTCCAACCCCGTGGATGGGAATTGTCTCAAGCTCAGCCCATTCACGGATCCAAACTGAAAGACTTTTAAGTGTTACACTGAGATTTTTCTTTACATCAGCTGAGACCAAGCATGAGAAAGACCAGACATTACAGTCAACCAGGTCCTCCCTCTTTAGTGCACATTTTTCTTCTTACTAATTTATAAACTCTGGAAACAAGGGTTTTATACACACACACACACACACACACACACACACACTGCCAGGGCCTTCCACACTGCAGGTGCTTAAAAAAAAAATCTCTGCTTAGTGAGTTTATTTGAAAATTATATTTTCTAGCAAATTTTGTCTTTTTTTGTGTTTTGTTTTGTTTTCAGAAAAATGGGAGTAAAAATATGTCACCTATAAGCCTATCATTCTAAAATTGTCACTGTTTTGGTTTTGTTTTGTTTTTGTTTGTTTGTTGAGACAAGGGCTCAGTATGTAGTTCAGGCTGGTCTTGAACTCACTATATAGTCCAGGCTGGCCCAGAACTCGAGGAGATCCTCCTGCCTCAGCCTCCCAAGTGCTGGGATTATAGACAAGTGCCACCACACCCTGCTAAACAGTCATCATTGATGCTTAGCAAGCAATTCAAAAGAACTAGATTTGTCCATACTCTCTGTGAGCCATTAGCTATATGAAACAATATACAATAATATGGGAAAAGACTTATCTCATGTTACATGAAAATCAATTCTATTTAGGATCCTTTTTGGCTTTATGTAACAGAAAACCCACCTCAGATTAGTTTAAATAAAGTTGTACAGGATCACTGTTATGGCTTGCATGCAGATGTCCCCCCAAAGCCTCATGTGCTCATGGGGGGGGCTTTTGGGAAGTGAATGGATTAAGGGTATGATAATTGGATTAGTCCAATAATTCGTTCAGCATTGTTCTGAGTGTGGGTAATGGAAAAGTCCACTCTTGATGTGGATGGCACCAATCAATAGGCTTATAGCCTAAATGGACTATAAAGCCACAGATAGAAGGCAGGCTTGTTGCTTGCTGCATTTCTACCTGTCATGCCATAGAATGTTTCTCCTCTGTGATCCCAGTTGATTATGGACTGAAACCTCTACAAACTTGGAGCTAAATAAACCTGTCTTCTTTTAACTTTAGGGGTTGGGTAGTTTGTCTCAGCAATGAGAACAGTGAGTAAGACACTCATGTACCAAAAAGCTGAGAAATCGTATGAAATTCAGACATGGTGTGCTCAGAGTTTCACTATCAGAAAGATTCAACTTTCATGATGACCCAATATTATCTGGAAAGGATGTAAGTGCCCCAAAATAATGTCCTCCTTTTTATGACATTTGACTCTTTAAAGATCTCCTTGTGAATTAAATCCAATCAACTAGACTACCATGTGCAGAGCCACGTCAGTCAGCCTTCTGAATTTTCACTGTTATGTATCACAAATCAACTAAGAGATTCCATACATTTGAGAAAAACCTAAATATGAAAGGCATTTTTTAAAAACAACCATATATGGTACCAAAGTGATTGAGATTTTTTTTTAAACTAAGCACACATTGGCATTTACAGTCACTCAAAGGAAGATTTTATATATATACATATGTATGTATGTATACTATATTTGAATACTTGTGCCTCTCTGACATTCATATCTAAACTTAATCTCTAATGCAGTTGTACTAAGAAGTAGGGCCTACAGGAGGTAACTAGATCATGAGGGATCTACTCCCATAAATTGAATTAGTGCCCTTATAAAAGATCTTAAGGGAATCAGTTGGTCCCTTTTCCCTTCTACCTTTCCATCACATGAAGATGGAGCAAGGAGGCACAGACTATGAGACAGAGAAACCAGACATCAGATTTGCTGGCACCTTGATTTCAGATGTTCCAGTTTACAGAACTGTGAAAAACAAATTTCCACTATTTCCAAACTAAGCAATTTTGTTATAGTAGCCCAAATGGACAAAGACAATATTTTAAATAAGTTATTAAGATGAAATCTACATAATTTAAACTTTTCTTTTTTTTGTTTCTTCCTTCCTTCCTTTCTTTTACAACTCTCATTAAACTAACTTGCCAAGCTGGTCTCCAATTTATAGCCCTCATACCTCAGTTTTTTAAGTAACTAGGAATATAAGTGTATCCCATCATGATCAGCAAAGTTAAGCATTTTAAAGTGAACAATTTAGTGGCATTTAATACATTCCCCATGTCATTCAATCACCACATAGCATATTCCATAAGAATGGTAAAGAAATATGTAGGACTCCACCTTTTTGATGGTTAAAAGAGTATAAAAGATGTAAGACATTCAAAATATGAAGGTCTGATGCTCAGTAAGATTCCAGGGGTTATTGCAGGGATAAAACTAGAATAGACTGTACTTTATTTTTTAAAAAGTAATCTTATAACAAGTATAATAGCTATAATTAAAATTCAAAGAAATAATGAGTTGAAAATGAATATTGCTTGAAACCAAAATTAGTGAGTTCAGAGACTAAACTTTACAAAATTAAAAAATGAAAATAAAACATGTTTTCCTATCACATCAGCAAAGATTTAGATTATTACATATGCAAAGAAGTAGCATTTTTCTGTCCTATACAACATTTTAGAGTTTAAATTAGCAATAGCAATTCAAGTTTAAAATATGCTAACTTTGGACTCAGAACTTCCACTTCTAGAAGTTAATCTCAAATAATAATATAGAACCAACAATATTTGTTGCAGCATTTTTATTTAAACTCAAAAACAGCCCAAGCATCAATCAGTAATGAAATAACTAATTAGAAATCAAAAAGTCAAGAAGATTATTTCCATAGTAATTGGAAGCATGGATATCTCTAAAAGGTAAAAGGAATCCTGCGGTTGAAAAGTTGCACATGAGACAAAATGGAAAGGGTGGGAAGAAGAAGATTGTTGCAGACTTCTATGGTTCTGACAAAAGTTAATGTTATGGCCCAGAGTGTGGCTAGATGGGCATTTACTTTATAACAATTCATTAAGATATATATTTGTGCTTATTTACTTTTCTGGATATATGTGTTCAGTCATAATTTTTAAAGATTTTTAATGAATTATTGGAATACATCTTTGAAGTTCTGTGGAAAAATAATTTTGAACCTAAAACTTTATACCTAGTAAGCTAGCTATGAAGATTGAAGAAACACTAAAGCTATTTTCACACCTGTAAGCATTGAGGGGTTTTATTTGCTATCTAACCTTTTTGAAGAAGGTAATTAAAGGTATTGGCCTGAAAATCAAGTGTGAGGAATGTGCAGAAAGCAAGAAATGACTAAACTAATTTTGTTAATCATAAAAAGAAACCTCAGAATGACAACTTTCAGTAGATGCATTAGTCAGTTTTTCTGCCACTTTGATACAATATCTGACACGCACAACTGAAGGGAGGAGAAGTTTAACTTGGCTCGCAATTCTGGGGAATTCAGTCCTTGGCCAGCTGGCTCCCAGAAGATACATCATTGTAGAAGGGCTTGGTGGAGCAAAGCTGCTCAGTTCATGGTGACTGAGAAGCACAGAAGGGGAACAGTGCCAAGGAGTAAGGGAGAGGAGACCAAATATAATATCCAAGGTCGCACCTCCATGGCCCACCTAGACCTAGCCAGAAGTATGCTCCTTCAGTCCCCCAGCGACTTCCAAGGCAATCAAATTGACACAAACTTCAGTATTACAGTGGATTTTGAAAAAAAAAATTGTCCAAATTAAAACAGGGAGTCAACAAGCTCCAAAAGATATCTTTAAAAAGAATTATAACTGAGCATGGTGGCACATACCTGTAAGTAATTCCAGTTACTCAGGAGGCTGAGATAGAGGATTGAAAGTTAGTCAGTGTAGTTTAGCAAGACTCTGTCTCAAAATAAAATTTAAGAACAGGAAAAAAAAAACTGGTATCAAAGCTTTGAAGCAGAAACTTTTTACTTCTGTCACTGGGGAAGAAAAAATTAACAACTCAAATAAAACAAGAAAATTCTGATCTAAAGTATGGGATGAATTTGAGCAACATGATCATTTGAGAAAAAAGAATCCACACAATTTTCTAGGAACATTGTCCATTGAGGAATCCAGAACCATAATATTAGAAGTATAGAAGAACACTTAACATCATGTCATAACAATTTGATAGTATTTATTAATTTGAAACTTGTATCATCAAACCATAAACCAAAAATGGGGATTCGGTTATGATTTCTGAGTAGACTGTAAATTTCTTTAAACTGTTGCAATGTAAATACAAAAGCAGAGTTTACAGAAACTCAGAAATGAGAGGAGAGAGGAAAGCAAGTACAGAAGAAAAGGAAGTGAACACTGTTGAAATTGACAGTAAAAAAATCACCTAAGAATAAAATCTAAACTGTAAAAGTGACTAACACAAAGAAAACCCATGAAATAACTTAAAAAGTAATAGAAGAAGGAAAGAAGTAGGATGATATGAGTTACTCTTTATTAACCATAGCCTCTAGAGTTGAGAATTAACATATAGAAATATAGACGAAGCCAAAAGAGCTAATCAAAGAAAAGCTTATATGTGATCGTTACTACAACATAAGAATGAAGAAGGAGAGGAGTAAGGTATCAAAGCTTTTTATTATCTCTTTTGGCACTACTCAAATTTTTTTATTTTTAAAACCATTAACAGACCTGAATACGTAGACTAAAGTGAAATATTGAAGAGGATTTTTTTTTCTCTCTATGTGTTCCTGCTGTGGACATGTTCATGCCTGCTACCTGTCACCCTTTATTAAGTAGGCCCTGTTGCCAGGGAAACTAGCTTTTCGCTGATACCAAAAATAATGTTGAAGTCTGCTGTTTACCAAGCAACCTTTCTCATAAGCTATGACACTTTTTTGAACTATCTTTTGGTCCTGTGTGATGCTGTCCAGCTATAGAAAGCTTGTGACATTGTGACCTGTGACACTGAATATAGTAAGCTTATGACACTGTGGCCCATGATACTGGCTAAGGGAGTTATGCCAGTTAGCAATGCCCTGCTGTTCTTTTGTTACAGGCAAACCTATTCATGAGAAATAAATAGTTTTATAAATTATATACATTAAAGTACACAGATGATGTCAACTATATTAGTTTTTCTATACCTGCTTCATTGATCCAGAGGGCAAGGTAAGGAGATGGAGCAAGGAGGTGACTTTTTTTAGTGGTACTAAGGATGGAACCCAGGACCTCAAGTATGCTAGGAAGTGCTGTACTACAGTTACATCTCCAGCCCTCTTTCTTTAAAAAAATTAATTACACTGTGATATAAATAATGTATAGTAAAATTCACAAGTCTTGGAGAATATATATATATACCTCTGTGAAACCAATACCCAAGTCAAGAGCTATGAGAAATAAATTTCTGCTATTTATAAGTTCCCAATCTAAAGTATCTTCTTCTGGCTGCCCAAATGAACTAAGACAGTATTTTTAAAATAACATATTGGGATGAAATTCACATAATTTAAAATTCAGTATTTGGGTAGTGGTAGTACTGAAAATTAAACTCAGGGAGCACTAAGCTATATCCTTGGCCTTTTAAAATTTTATTTTGAGACAGGGTCTTGCTAAGTTGCTGAAACTGGCCTCAAACTTCTGATCCCTACTTACCCTCCAGAGTATGGAATCACAGGTGGTCTTGGTTACTTTTCTCTCCTTGCTGAAAGAGGATACCTGACACCAAAATGAAGGACTTACTTCTTACAGTTTTTGGAGGTTTCAGTCCATACTCAGCTGGCTCCAAGGCAGGGTGGTATGGCTGAGGGGCAGCCATTCGTGGCGGCCCGCAAGCAACAAGAGCAAAAAGGCAAAAGAGGAAAGAAACATGCCTCGGTCCCTCCCTTATATTGTATGCTGGCTCTACCTGTGCATGGGTGCAGCACTCACACCATTAATCCCAGTGCCGGACAACGAACTAGTCACAAATACTAGATTCAGCCACCTCCATGAGTGCATAAGGCTTCGGGGACCATCCAGACACAAACCATAACACAGGCCTGCACCACCGTGCCCACTAACATTTTGCACTGTTCCGCTTTATCCTACAGGGATGAGAATCATCCCTTTGTCCATCAATATCTACGCTGTATAAGTTACCTCCCCAAGAGAGCAACTTAGTTGCCATCTTGGTTATCAGACTATTGTCACAGTAACATAGCACTTGTGTTCAAGTAGCTTTTATTTTTTCTTAATAATGGTCCCAGAGCACAAAGAATAATGATACTGACAAATTAAACAGTGCCAAAGAGAAACTTTATAGTAATTCCTTTGGATCAAAAGGTGAGAGTTCTCAATGAGGAAAGGAAAAAATTGTATGTTAAGATTACTAAGATCTATAGTAAAAAGGAATCTTCCATCCATGAAATTGTGAAAGGAAAAGTTCTATTTTATTATTAACTTCTTGTTAATCTTTTATTGTGCCTAATTGATTAAACTATAACAGGTATGTATATATGTTTATGTGTATGTAAAGGAGAAAACACAGTATACAAAGGGTTCAGTACTACCTACAGCTTCAGGCAACCCTGAGAGTGTTGGAATGTACTCCCTGCAGATTGAGGATGAGGGGGATTTCTAAAAACCCTGTCCCAGTGTATGAAAACTGACCTCGAGATACTGTGAGACCAGAGAAAGAGACAGATGGATTTGGGGTTGCACAAAGTGCAATTTATTGGGAACTTAACAGACAGAAGTATGTCTTGGATTGTAGCAAGACAGGTGAATCCCCACACCGCAAAGCAGGAAGAAAGGGATTATATGTTTGTTATGCTAGAAAAAGTGCACCATGATCAACTGGAATATACTAGACCTTGCTCAAAACTATTAACGTATCAAATGTCAGTTAAGAAACAGTCCAGACAAAAATGGCTGCCACACCATCCTCAACTATTTTAACAACTTTGTCCTATAGGGCTTGTGATATTATGTCAGGGTCATCAGGTAGGCAAAATAGCAGTTAAACTGAGATGACTGTCACCTTGTCAAGCTGGTTCCTTATACTATCATGTTCTAGGTACCTTCATATATGTAGAATCACAGAGTTTGTCTCTGTGACCAGCTTATTTCACTTAGCATAATGCCTTTAGGGTTCACTCATGACATAGCATGTATCAAAATGTCTTTCCTTTTGAAAGCTGAAAAATAGTCCATTGTCTTACAGTTTGTTCATGCATTTATCTGCTGATGAACATTTGGCTTTATCCTTTGTCTATAATGTAATGCTGCCCTGAACGTGTTTGAATTCCTGTCTTGTTCCCTTTGGGGTATACTGCCAGAAGTGGAAAGGCATCTTTTATAATGTAAAAAGAATACTAAGAGCAAATGTATGTCAGTGAATTAGATAACAGAGGAAGTAGACAAATTTCTAGAAAGACACAAACTGCCAAAAGTGACTCAAGAAGAAACACACTATCTGAATAGATATATAACAAGCCAAGACATCGAATACAAGATAGATAATAGGAAAAAGATACATCTTTTGCAGATGGGAAGTGAACCAAGAAGTGCAGGGAGGGGGCAGTGAATGGAAAGTAAAAATAATAAAGATACAGTATGTTACATACATGTACCACAATGGAAGGACACAACCAGCTATGAGGATTCTGCAGTTTTCCACCATGAAAACAGGTTTTCCCTGAAAATGAGTGGAGCATGGGGCCAGTCTGGTAATGATAGCAATGGCAGAATGGGGAAAACATGTAACAGGTCAGAAAACTGGGCTTTCATCCTAGCCCTGCTAAGTAATTCAGGATAACCTTAACCATTTCTATGGGACTCAACTTTTTTACATGGTAAAGGAGTTGGAATAAATGATCTGTGGACTTTTTAAAATTCCAACTGAGAAGGGTCAGAGAACTCTAAGAGGAGGAAAAACATTCATTAGGATGACTGAATGAGACAGCTTTTGATGTGCCTGCTCAGCCCAAAACCTCCTGTAGTATTCTCCATCCACCCCAACCACAGGACTGGTGGCCTGAATCACAACTGTTCTCCTGTAAAAAGAAGTGAGCATTTGAAGCTAATGTTCAGAGAGAATAAAGCAAAATACAAAGGGGTCACAGACAAGATCCATAAGGATGAAAAGTTTATTTTGCTATACTACTGCACCAGATGAGTAACTGGGCCTAGTAGACCTTTATTAAATAATTGTCGATTGCTGAATTTAATTCCTTTACATAGCTTCCATGAGCTACTCCTGTATTTCTCTAATCATTCCTTTTATTGTTTTCCCCCTCCTCTTATGCTGCTGTAGTTACCAGGAAGACCTATCAAACAGTATGGGACTCTCTCCTTCATAACCACCACTCACCTCACTACAGGTACATGCCTGGCCTCGGGGAGGTAACATTAAGACTGAATGCCACAAGTTGCTGCCCAGGAATATGCATATACGCAGAATGAGTCAGTAGCACTGTAAAGTTTTTACAGAAACCAGGGAGGTATACAGAAGCTGACTGGCAACATGCTAAGATACAAGGAGGGAAAGTAGACAACAGTGGTTGAGAGATATTCCCACATATTCCTTTAAGGATAGACTGTCTGACCCCTGCCAAGTTCCAATGTTGCAATCCTAACCCCCCAATGGGGCCTTTAGTAAGCAATTAGGTGATAAAGGTGGACCCCCTCATGAAAACGAGCTTGTTCTCATTTCTCGCTCTCCACCATGAGGATAAAATGAGAAGACGGTCATCTGTAAACCACTGGAAGGATTCCCGCATTAGACACCTTGATCTTGAACTTCCTAGTCTCCGTAACAGAAATAATGGCCACAGCAGACTGAACTGAGACAGCTCCTTTCAATGAAGCCCTTTTTTCTCCCTTAAGTTATAAGTTTCCTGTCCCATTAGTCAAAGCCAAATGAACACCTCTGCAAGTGGTATTCACTACCTTGATTGTGATGGATTCATGGACTTATTGTGAACCAAATTTTATTCTTTACATATGTGCAGTTTCTTACTTGAAGTGCACATGAATAGTTACAAAAAGATGTACTAACAATAGTACATTTAAGGAAGTCTCTTATTGAAACTGCTATTTTGGACTTCAGATTTTATTTATCTCACTGCCTTCCTACTGCTTCTACCCCAGCTCCCAGCCCCCACCTACCCTTCATGGAAGGGAGCAATTACAGTAATTCATAACTATCTGCTGTCTAATTTACAACCAGTAAAACTAAAATATAAGGCCTTCCACATTTTTAAATTTATCAAAATTTGTATTTTAATCTCTAAATCCCTTCTAGGAGCTAAGTATTAGTGTTCCTTGGGATAATTTACCATAAACTAGTGTTACAGTTTACATCAAAACCATTAGGGCTGGACATGTATCTCAGTGGCACAACGTATGTTTAACAAGCAATTTCTAGCACCAAAAACAACCCCCATAAACAAAACGTCTTTGATTGCCTCTTTTAAAGAGAGTCAAATCATTTGATCCCCAAATTTATACAGTATCTAATACAGAATACAGTGAGTGATCCAAATTATGTAGGACCTGATGGGTCATTACAAAGACTAGATTTTTGTGGCGCTGTTTTTACAGTACTGGGGATTGAATCCAGGGCTTTAGACATATTAGGGAAGATGATACCACTGAGCTACATCCCAAGTCCTCCTCCTCCTTCTTCTTTTTTTTTTTTTTTTTTTGAGACAAAGAGTCTTGCTGTTACCAGCTGGTCTTGAACCTGCAATCCCCTGCCTCAGCCTAGGATATGCCACCATATCTAGACAAAGTCCTTGGAGGATTTTGAAGCAAGAACTGGCATTGCCTGGCTTATTTTTAAAATGAGAATCACTCTTAGCTGGGCATGGTGGCCTAGCTAAGGCCTATAATCCCAGCACACTCAGGAGGCTGAGACAGGAGGATCATTGAGTTTGAGACCAGGCTGGGCTACACAGTGAGCTTGAAGCCAGTCTGAACTACATAGGAAGACCCTGTCTCAAAAAGACAAAAACCAAACCAAACCAAAGAATCACTCTTGTTGCTGTGTGGAAAAAAAACCTGTATGAAGGAAATACAGAGGCAGGGTACCAAAGAGTATACCAAAAGGAATAGACACACATGTTCACTAAGAGACACAAAAATTTTCACAACTTTATTCATAAAGACCACAAACTGGAAACAATCCAAATTTACATCAACATTAGAATGAATAAATTGTAGAACAATCATATAATGGAACTACACACAGGTAAAACATGAACTGCTGCTACATACAACACTGATTACTCTTGTAGACAATATTATACAAAAAACTACATATAATTACCCCATTTACATAGAATTTTAAAACAGGCAAAACTAACTGATGACAATAAAGGTCAGAATAACAGTTATCTGTGTGTGGGAGAAGTATAAAGTACCTCCCGGGGTGACAAACATTTTCTACCTTGATTCAGGTGGTGCATTCATGGGTATATAAAAAAATCCAGAGGTATACACTTACACTTGTAAACTTTTATCTCAATAAAAAAGCAAAAATATACTGAAAAATTATATAAATACAGATACTATATGTTAACAAATAATGTTTGTCTTTCAAATATTTCTAGTTTTTCTCTGTGATGCATGGCATGATTTACACTCCTTCACCTTTGGCATGGCCGAGGGCTGTAAGGACCTACAAGTTATTTGCCCAACTTTGTTTTTCCAGTTCCCAAGTGAGCAGCCAAACCTTGATGTTACCTGCTTTGTCAGCCCAAGTCCTAGAATGAGGACAATTTAGAGCAGGAACCAGTGATCTTTTCTCTATAAAGGGCCACAAGGTAAATATTTTAGGCATATTAATACTTAGCTCTGCCACTGTAGAGAAAAAGCAGCCATAGGTAACACATACACGGATAATGCTGTACGCCAACAAACTTTATTCAGAAACACCCGACAGATTTTATCTGTGGGCTGTAGTTTGCCAGCCCCTTACCTAGAGCAGTCTTTAACCAAGCTGCAATAGACAAGTTGTCTGAGTCACTAAGATTCTGCAGTTGTTACCTCATGGCAGCCTAGCCCATCCTGACACAGGAATTGGTTCCCTGTTTTAAAAGGACCAAAGAACTAAAATACTAAACACACTGGTTTAGTGATTAGTTGGCAAGGCTCTAGGAAATTGCTATTGGAGGATGGAAGAAATAATTTATACAGAGGCAACTCCTATTATACAGAAGTGAAACTGTCCCTTGAGAAAAACAAGAAGGCAGATAATGTAGTTTTTACTAAAGAAAATATAGAAAAATAAATTATTTTGCTATTGTTAACTGCATTTGGCAAAACGTACAGAAGAGATGAACTCAGAAATGAATTGGTCAGTTTGTACGTAGAAATGAAGAGAATAAAGAATTCATAAACTCAAGTATTTACTGCGTAGTATGAGGCAACTCTTCAATTACAAGATAAAAATTAGAAATCCTTTAAACCAAAGGTTGATTAAAACCTAGTTCTGCAGCGCAGATGTCTGTCACACCTACCATTAAGATCTTTGAATGAGTTGATGTGCCTCAGTCCTATCAAGAGTATAACAACAGTTAATGTTTCAAATTTGACAAAAGTAACTTAAGGAAAGAGATTAAGGATATGATTCTCTTATTTAAACCCAAAAGGCCTGTTAACCAGAAATTGAGTTCAGAGATGCATGGGAACAAGCAAAGAAATGAAGCAAATCTAAAAGTACAAGTTAATTAGATATCACATAGGGTATCTCCCTTGGGGAGATGATGAAGACATTCTAGAGGTAGGAAAGCAAGTGAAATAAACACCTAGTAACCAGAATGCCTGAGTCATCCTTTTAATATTCCGTTAAATTTACTTACTTTTAAATTCCAGAAGAGCCAGAAATCAGCTGTAAAGCAAAGTAACAAGTAAGTAACATGCTGTTTTCTTCCAGGGTTGATGCCTATAAAAGGAAAAATGGGTATTAACTTGTATGCGGCATTATCTTTCTCCAATACCAAACGTAACTTTTTGATTACCGAAGTATTTAAATAGCTGTCCAATCTCCTTCTCCCTATATGTAGGTTCCTTTGGAAATTAAAAAGTTAGACTTTACGTCATAAATGTACTTAATATTACAAAGCAGGTTTACGTGAGTACAACTGAGTTTGAATCCTACTCATGTTTACTAGGGACAGTGGCAATCTCAGTTTGTTTCCTTAGCATTCACAATATTCCAACCACATGCTAAGCACTGCACTAAATTCTGGGAATACAAAAACAAGGTTCCTAGTCACAAAGAACTATATAATATGTGGCTAAGAACTACCCAGTGAACAGGCAGGATGACTATGAAGGTCAAATGAAACTGTAAAAGAGCTTCAAAGATCATAAAATACTACACAAATACTGTTATCCAAACATTTACTCAAATGCCAGGCACTGTGGTAAGCATTAGAGATGCAACAGTGAGCGAGACTTATTATGATGCCTGCCCTTATAAAGCTTACTCTAGCAATGATCAATAAGCAGCAAAAACAAGTGCTAAACATATGGCTGGGGAAGCACGGGAAGTATAGAGAGTGCACAGTTGGGCAACCTGGTCCAGAGGGCATCAATGAAGGCTTCCTAGACAAAACAGCATACAAACCAACACCCAAAAGATGAATAGAAATTTGTATTTCATTCTAAGAGCAATGATGAAAGCAGTAGAGTGACATTACTAGACTGATTCAGTTTTTGCTTGGGCAAAGGAAACTAGACAGTTGGCAGTGTTAGTGCCATCTATGAAAGAAAGAAGAAAGAAAGGACAAGTAGGTTTGGAGGCAAGATCAATGGCATGTTGTGGTGCCTGTGAAACAGCTTAAGTGGATTTATGTTAGCAGTTAAGTATGACTTAGGAAAAAAATCTAGAAAGTGGATATGAATTTGGGATCTGCATATAGGTGATACCTGAAGCAGTAGTTGAGATCAACCAGGGATATAATTCAGGATAGGTGAGGGCAACGAACATTAGGCAGATTTGAAAAATTAATCAAGTAAAATCTTAAAGACAGATACTTAAGGGAAAAGGGGCCTGCAAAGAATGAGAATACATTCCTGGAGGAGATTATCTCCTGGAAGCTAAAATAAAGTAATTGAGTATTTCAGTAATTTTGACAGTAAGTGAGTTTGGTAGAACAGTCTGAGTGACAATATGGGAGACAGGGAAAGCAAATCTTTCAAATGAGAAATATGAAAATAAGAGATATGGAGATGTAACTGTTAAGGACATCGAGTTTTTTTAAAAATGGTACTTATTTTAACTATATTCACCAATACGATAGGATCAATAACAACTATATACTTAAAAAAAAAGCCTGTCATGCATCTACAAAATTACTTTATACAGAAAACAGTAAAATACACTTTGTTTTTCTACAAACAAGACTAGTTACAGCAAATTCCCCAGTGCCAAAGATCAAATTTTAAATCCTTGGCTTACAGCCCCACCCACCCCCAACACACGACTAAATGATGTAAACTAATTTTAATATCACCTTAAGCAAAACATACCAGACTGTCACAAAATGTACAAGATTTCAATATTTGAGGAACTGAGACTAGAAAGCAGAAGAAACAGCTTCCAGGTCTTCCAATAAAGCATTTGCTATGAAAGACAATACTCATTATCAGAAAATTACCGGCAGATTATTTTTTCAGTTTTTCACTACATTGTTTTTTCAGATACTTAAGCTTAATCTTTGGTTACCAAACCATACTTTCTCCACACTTATTTTTTCTGCTCTAATTATAGTAACAGATCCCTTTAATCTTGATCTCAGCCAAAAGCCCAAGAAGTGAGAGAATGCCTTAATCTGATTCAATATTAAACTGGTTTTAAATGCTACTATGAGCTCCTTTACTGACCTTACCAGTCAACCTTGGAATGTTGGAATTAATCTTTCCTATTAAGGATTCCCTCAGTTTGTCTAACTTGCCTTCTGATTTTCTTCTACCGGTAATTTGACCTGTCCCTTGAAATAAGATAATGTACGTGAGGGGGAAGGTCTACTGGCACTCTGGGAAAGAGAATTCTTCATCCTGCCAGGTTGTCCTGTGCACTGCATGGGGGAAGGAATGGTTAGGCTTACATACCAGAAAAACCCCTTCCCCCCTTAGTAAATAATGACAACCAGTTAGAGGCCCAAAAATATTTCCCAGCATCCACTGCAAGGGTTACTACCTCTGGTTGAGAACCATGATACACCTTTGGTTCTTAAGCTCTTACAGCTTCTATTCAGATTACCTAGGAACCAAGTCCTTCTAAATTCTAGGTTGTATCCTGGTTCTTCAAATTTACCACATTAGTGACCATGGAATAACGTGCTACAATAGTTAAGACAGGACTTAGTAGCACAACAGTTTTCAAATTGTACTTGAGAATCTATGAGTTACAAGTATTACAAGTACTATTTTTTCTTATTTTTACATCAGTTTTACACATTGAACTTTGCACAGTTAACATACATTGACAATTACTGTCATGGCACAATGCCATTGTCTTACTAGAAATACAGAATTACTACAATCTGTAAGTAACACTGCTTCTTGAGATTTGAAAATTTTCTATTTATGTACTGTCTTAACTATTGAATGTGTGGAGCAGTTTTAAATTCTAGAATAAATCCATTTCCAGCAGCTAACAAAATCTGATGCTGTATCATTTCAAAATAAAGTGTTTCCTTTACCCAGGATTTCTTTATAAGGCTATGCAGATAAAATAAGTAAGCTAAAATATTTCAAACCTACAGATCCTGAAGTGCAAAAATCTTTTTCTTCACCCTTTTGGTAGAGTGAAACTTCTATCCAGAGTAGAAAAAAGAATTACTAACTGGTAACAGTTAAGATTCTATACTTACCACAGTCCTGCAAAAAACAAGCTGATAAAACAGGCCCTAGTTGTGAAAAATTCATGGGAAATCCCTATAGTGATAATTTAGGAAACTCCGAATTATAGGAAGTCTCCTAAATCAGCACTTAAAAATGATTCTTGCTCATCTGATTTTAATTCCTATTAGTAGTATCAATGGGGTGGGTGGGAAGAAGGTGAGAGTGAAAAAAAATCTGTCAATATTTACTTTGGACTCAGAGAAATGCTTTAAAAAAATAGTCTCAAACATTCTGTTAGACAAAATACCTCCACTGCGTTTGTAGGCTTTTCCTTTTTAGAAACTTGTGAACTTGCTATGAGTTTTTGTAAATTGAATTAAATATATTTAAGGAGCTGACAATTTTAGACTACGCATCAGAATTTTAACACTATATTAAAATAAGAGCTAAAATTTTTGGCATGTATCTTCAGAACACCTTAAAAACAGACTTCTAATTCGACTCACTATCAACACTAAACTTTGTGAAAATCAATTATATCATAAAAAATAAAAGACAATGACTATGCCATTAAGCCAAGTTTCTAAAGTGGAATTCTCATGTTTCAGTCCTGTGCTACCATAGATGAAAAAAGGCTAATGTCAGAAGGATTTGAATTCTGATCCATTTCGATGTCTTGTAATAAACTTGGTGTTTTCCAGGAATCCAAATTAGTAAACTTGAAAAATTTTTTTTCTTTTACAACTGAATTCTTGTTCCAGTGCTGTACTACAAAGACTTATGGATTAGATTCAATTCTTTCTCTCATAAGATCATCCCAACGGGGATCCATTTCAGTTGTGGCAACCCGGAAAAGGGCTTGAAGATGCTCATCTGTCAATGGCTGGCTCAACGTGTGTTGGTTTCGTGTCAAATATGCAAAAGCCTTGTCACAGATTTGGTTACTATCAAATAAGGATGCCACTTTATAGGCAACCCCTTTAATAATTGGGTAAGATTCAGAAGGCAATCCAGCATAGAACTGTCCCAAGTCTTTGACTCTGTATTCATTCCAAAGGTTAGTGTTTCCCTGAAGTTTTGTTAGTTCCACCCTTACTGAAATAGGTGCATATTCAGGTTTAAAGTTAAATGGATTTGCAAAAAGTTCTAAGTCTTTTTTAATGAATCTGAGGTCCTTAAAATGTCTCTCAAAATCTTTTTGTAGACGACAGATCACCATTTGATACCTGTCAGGCTCAAATATTTTTTGGTCTTCCTTAAATTGCTGTTTTAGCTCATCAACAACTTCGCTGAAGGCAGGAAAGTCTGTTAAATCTTGTTCTTCAATTTGTCTCTGAAACAAATTCAGCTTACCTTCAAAAGTACAAATATGGTCAAAGGCAGTAGCAGCAAAGACTCCACTAATTTGCAGTTCTTCACTGAGTTCTCGAAGGTGGTCCATAATATCTACCAAGAAGCCAAAGTCACAAAGCCACTGCTTGTCTGTGAAATGGACCGTTGTTGCCCCTACTGAAACCAAAAATGCTTCTATTTCTTTTCTTAGTGAAAATATTACTTTTAAAGTTTTCCCTCTTCTAAGCCAATTGTTCAGACATCGTCCATTGATCCTTTCACCATGCTCTGATTCAGACTCAGTTAGTAAAGGCTGAAATTCTGGTCGCCTAACACCTCTGGTCTTAATCATGACTATCCACTCAGATATGGTATTTATGATCTGATTAACATCTACATCATAAGAACTCAATAGTTCCAAGTGAAGAAACCCTGAATAGTGGATAACGTTCCAACAGTTGGGGCTTACAGCCTTTTCTCTCATGTATGAGACAAGTCCTGAGTTCTCGCCAATCATCCTCAACGTGTGAGTGGTGGTCAGTCCAACCATTCGCTGCAAGCTAAGCCCTGCTGTCTGCAGGGCCTCTAGAATTGCTGACATGAGCGCACCAACACTGAAGTGATGAGTCAGGTTGATTATGGTCAGAAGGTCTTCTTGCACCTCCAAATCAGAGTCCACGCCACGGATAAAGACGAGGAGATAGTTCTCATAGGCCACAAAGGCCTGGTCGTCCAGAGCAAGAGAATAGGCCCTAAAGTTCCTGGCTCGATTAAAAAGCTGACTACGCAGATTATTGTCAATGCTCAGAATCCTCTGCCTTGTGATCTCCGGAGACAAATCAATGCCTTCCAGGACGCCTATGTGATCAGGCAGTACCTCTCTCAGAAACACCTCCATACACTGGTACACAAAGTCCCCTTCACCCCAGCCGCGGCCCTTCAAAGCCAACAGGCGGCAGAGCCCGAGGCCTGCACGCGCAGCTTTCTCCTCAGGAGTGAGAACATCGGCGATCGACAAATCGCCCTGCCGGAGACGCTCCACCAGGGCCGCGCGCTCCTCCTCCGTCACATACCGCTCGTAGAATTCGTGTTCGGCCTCATAGTGGCGTCGGACATCGCGTTCGCGGGTAGAAGCGACGAGGCGGTGACACACCAGGCACAGAGCACCGTTGCCCTCCGGAGGCTCCACCACCAAGTAACGCTGGGTCCACTCGGGCCGGAAAACAAGAGCTTCGTCGATTTCCATCTTGCTCCTTTTGGGCGTCATCCACATTCTGCGGACAGCCACAAGAGCACCGCAAACCTCCGAGAGGCCACAAGGAGAGGGGAGGAGCCGGCTTGGAGAAAAGCGCCTCCTGGGCTCTGCGACAGATCACCTCAGCGGGAAAACACCAGCCTCTGCTCTGACACCTCCCCTTCCTATTGGCTGGAGATTTCGTATTCTTCTGCAGCTCCTAGGAAAAAACCAATCGGAAAAGCGGACAGTGACCTCGCTCGAGCACGCTCACATTCTTCCAGCTGGTGGGCCGCAGACGCTTTAGGGCGGGACGAAGAGATCCAGCAACTCACGCGTATAAGAAATTTGACTGGCATATAAATTGTCCAATCTAGTTCCCTCTGGAGGGTGGTGCAGGATGTCGTGAGTGGAAGGAAAAACGTAGGCACGAGGGGCTGAGGTGATTGGCTAAACGCACTTCCGGTGAGCATCTAGGCTCCGCCTGCGTTTCTCTGGCGCCAAAATGTCGCTTGTGGCGGGGGTTATTCGGCGGCTGGATGAGACAGTGGTGAACCGCATCGCGGCGGGAGAAGTTATCCAGCGTCCTGCTAATGCCATCAAAGAGATGATTGAAAACTGGTACGAAGGGTGTCGAGCCAAGTTCCCTTAAAGGCTACGACGTAACGGGCCTCTCCTCTAAATAGCGCTGACACACCTCCGTGCCTGGGCGGAAGCGCGTATGGCGCATGCCCAGAGCAGGGGCGGCCGCGGGAACCTTGGGCTAGAGCTGGTCCAGCCTTCTCCCTTCCCTGGAATCGAGTTTCTTGAGCGCTCTCGCGAGACTTCAGTGGGTGTTTGGGGTGTTAGTAGAAGTAGAGGAGTATATATGATACTGTTTTAATAATGCCTTTAAGTAAAGAAGCTGCTTACAATTATGTATGTAAGAAGTACGGAATTAAAGATACAAGGTCTAAAAATTTATGTTGGGAAAAAAAACCTTTATTCTGGCTGGGGATCTAGCTCAGGGGCCTAAGCGCCTGCCTGGCAAGTGCGAGGTCATGAGTTCAATCCCCGGTGCCACCCAAAAAAAAAAAAAAAAAAAACACTATTCTTCAGAGGATACCATGTTGTTAAGTGTTACCATTCCAGAAATA
>RJWT010014049.1:0-21275 GCA_004365215.1 Cuniculus paca
GTAATGCTTTCATTCTTTTGTTTTGATTGGTTTTAGTCCACTTTCTTATTATTTGATTTCACTGTGCATGAGGGTATGGATAGCTATTTTGAAGAGAACAAGAGACACTAGCAAAGCCATTGTTGATTGCCTATTGTCTTGTTTTGAAGTCCCATAATGTTCTCATTCTATTGTTTTGATTGGTTTTATATTATTTTGTTTTGTTGGATTGTATTATGTGCGAAGGTATGGACAGCTATTACGAAGAAAATAAGAGACCTTATGGCAGCCACTGTTGATTTCCTGTTGTCTTGTTGTGAGGCAGTGTGTTACTTGTATTGTTCTTTTCTGATTTGATTTGTTCTTTTGTGTTCTGTTTTGTATTGTTTTATTCTCTTTAAAATAAAAAAATTTTAAAAAAATAAAGAGAGTAACATATCAGAGTTTTGACAGTAATATGATCTTACAAAAGGAAAAGCAGGAGCCACTTAGCTTTTCAATGATGCCCAAGTATGGGCTATATTTGGGTTTTTTCTTAACCACTTATTCTGGGAAAACCTCAGTTTAGATAAAGAATATACCTGTTTATTCCAATTCACTACAGGACTATATGTACTTTTGCTTCTGTTTC
Source organism: Cuniculus paca (assembly GCA_004365215.1). Classification (NCBI taxonomy): domain Eukaryota; kingdom Metazoa; phylum Chordata; class Mammalia; order Rodentia; family Cuniculidae; genus Cuniculus; species Cuniculus paca. The sequence goes on from RJWT010014049.1 coordinate 611, forward strand.
TGCCAGCTTTTTTTTTTTTAATCTTGCTTCCTTTTTCTACTGCTATTTCTCACTTAAAGCAATTTTAGATTTAACACACTCTCATGACATTTGACAAAGGACTAGTACTGTTGAATTTCCCTTTTATTCTTCCCAAAGAAAAGCAACCAAAGGTATTTCCAATGGTCCCACTTTTATTCACAGTACAGAATGGTGAATCATATTTACAGGCTCAACATTATTCCTTCTATGAAAAGGAAAACTAACAACTATTTTCCTGAATCTTAAACTGTATTTTCTCCTTGTAGAAGATAAAGAAGATAAATTTTTTAAAAAGTCAAAGTTATAATCCTGCAAGCTAGAAAAAAAAACATTTCATCATTTTGGTGATAGCCCTCTCTAAAAACAAATTTCAAATTAGGTTGAAAACAACTCCTGGGATTTATGACTCTCAACTTTACTACAATGACTCCCAAAAGCCCACTGTCAGGTGGTGACATGCTTTGATGAGCCCTGGTCAGGAAGCTGGTTATGACTTGCTCCATTCTGTCCAGACCTGCTTCCTTTCACCCTTGGTCAAGTGGGTGGGGAGGTTGGATACAATTCTGGAAATCAGTGTGAGCATGCCAAGACTGGAGATCTACCTGCACAGGGTTATTCTGCTGTATTCATTGACCATTGCATTACAAACATTTTGATAATGTTTGTTTTATTATATACATTGCTTTATGGCTATAACAAATTCCATCACTATTTTCACTTCTGTGACAAGTTGTTTTATACTTTTGCTATAAATTCTTTTTAAAACATAGAAAAATAATGTTAGTAGAGAAACACTGACCCAGTTTCTGATCATTTCTAAAATAGATTGTAGAAGCAGAATTTGCAGATCAATAGTTCCTTTTAGGACAAGTTATCTGAATCTATCTACTCTATTTCTAAATTCCCTCTTGAAAAATACTTCATCTCAAAACATCATTAATAAGCAAAAATACACAGTACTTCATAAATATGTACAGTTTTAAGTGTTAATTTAAAAATAATAATTTTAAAGATGTATAATAAGATGAAATCTAGATCTTCCTTTTTGAAAACATGAGGAAACCTAACCAGGAGTAGGACTTCACATACATACACTTTGTCAAAGTCCTCCCATAAGCCTGAGGGAAAGCCAGACTGAGGGGAAGTTGCCTTCTGACCAGCAAAGACCTCAAGACATTTGTCCAGGAGAGGCAGAGCTACAAAGTACACAACAGAGTCAAACCTTGGACAATCCTTCCTAGAGACCATCTGAAAAAGCAGAGTGAGAATAGGAAAGGGTCTCTCAGCTCCACCACTAAGTAGGGTCATCTTGGACAAGTCCTTACATTTCAGTCTGAGGCTTCTCATCTATAAATGTATTGACAACACCAGATAATTCCTTCCATCTGAAATCATCAATGATTTTATAATCACCAGCCTAATGAAACACTACAACTCTGGCTTTTCACCTCTGAGTTTCACATTCTTTCCCCTTCAGTGATTCCACCTGCTGTTCCCTAATACCTCCCCACTGAAATTTCCCATCCATGCGTTCAGTGCACACTGCCCAGCCAGAGAGCACAGACACTAGGACTTACCCCATCAACTGTTCCTACTCCCCATGCGCACATCATCTGCACTGCGTGAGCTACTTATCCCTCAGGGAACCTATTAATTACTCTCCAATGAGTTAGTCAGCACTAGCACTAGCAAACACCAGCTACTCTTACACTTCTCACACTGCCACTGACCACTTGAAGCAGTAATTGACACAGATGTGCAGGTTTAACAAGTTAGCACTTTATTAACCATTTAAACATATTTCAATTGTGAAACTTAACAGCTGTCAGACAAAAAACAAGAGGTAAAATACATATGACTAATTCTATTCACATCCTATCCAGCTCAATTTTCCATTATGTCATTCTGGCACGAGATCAGTTTCTGCCTACCTAGACATTCCAAGATCTGTAGTTCCTTACCTCGATGAGAGCCCAATATGCTCTGGGGCACATATTCCTTAGGACGTGCTTTTGAAAGACACACTGACACTTTCCACAGTGATGCCACATGACCCTCTCATGCTGCAACATGCCCCATGGCACAGCCACAGACTCTGATGTCTCCCTGTGTCTGGGGCTTAACTGTTCTTCCCTTGACAGACCCTGTACCGTCTTGGCCCTGCTGCCCTGGCAAGCCTCAGCATCCTCAGCTTCTAAAAGTCATGGAACATTCTATTAGGTTTTTTTTGTTTTGTTTTGTTTTTTTGGTACTGGAAATCTAACCGGGCAGGCACTATGCCACTGAGCTATATATATCCCTGGCCCTTCATGGAACATTTTGAATGCAAGTATTATCATCACCCTGCACCCCATATAACTTAGAGTCATGAAGACTAAATCTGCACTCACCACAGAACAGACATATATGCCAGCAGATGATGAGGGTTGATAAACTAGGAAGCTGACTTAACAAAACCAGAAAGTCCCAATCCCAAAGCCAGTAACACTCTGTACCAAAACATGTCTAGGATGATTACATGTTTGCTTTACATGTAAAATTTAGACAGTGTTCTGCCTTCAAATTGTTTAACTTCAAGATAAATGATAACCTGACATGATAAAAAATATACATAGACATAGACATATGTATATACATATGGAAGGAACCCTGCTGATTTAAACTGCTTTACTGCATTTGGAAAACCACAGCCTTAGATAAATTTGTTGTCCAGGAGCACCATCTGGTGGACAAAGGTACTTAAATTTAACTCACTGTGGGAAGAGGCAGGGAAAATGCTCATCAATAGGCTAAATGCCATTAAGACCAAAATCTTTGTATGAAGATTCCCATAGCTCAGTCAACATATTTCTTATAAAGGCATTCTTGATTTGACAAAAATCTAATACAAAAGAAATCTAGAACTCACAAAAAAAATCATCAAAAAACTCAATTTACTTTTTTTTTAAGAAATATTGCTTACCATAAACCAAACATTTTTTACCTGGGAGGAATCTCAGAGACTAGTTTGTTCAATCCCTTCCCTTTACAGATAAAGACTAAGGCAAAAGTGTTGTCTGACATTTGTTAGTGTAAGTAACGAGGTCAAATATTCTGTGCTATACAATACAGTCTATCTCCAGGGGCTACAGAGGAATGACAAATCAATTATTGTCTGTGACCACCTGCCACTTTCTGAGGTTAGCAGTACAGATTGTACCCTAGTCCAGGAACCAACACGCCCTTCCTCCTTCCATCCACCTATAACACTCTTAACGGCACATATACATTTGCTTTCCTCCACCTGTGAAAACCATCCTACCACCGCAAACAAATGACAAAAGATCGACTTGAAGTCATCCTACTGAAGAACAGCTATCATCATGGGGAAGTATTTATAATACATGCAAACAGAATGGGGAAAAGACAAGACCAAATTATGTTCATTACACCACATCTGTTTAAAAATTACAACTATGAAACCTCAAATAAGGAAAACAACATTAAAATAGAATATACAAAACTTTTGACAGCTGTTTCCAAACGTTAGCATGAGTGATTTTAGTTTTGTTTTAATACTATCCAATTTTTAAATATTTTATGTTTACATAACGAAAAGATAATTTAAAATGCATACAGTATATTTACATTCATAGACTGAGAAGAACATTAAAATAGGAAGTCCTCATTCATCCATCTACTCAGTTCAGGCATAGAAAAATTCTCCCAGTTTTCAAAGAAAAATACACAGGCTGGGCATAGTGGCACATACCTGTAGTCCTAACTTTCTGAAAGATTGAAGCAAGAGGATCTCAAGTTCAAGCCCAATCAAAATGACTAAGAGACTTAGCAAGACTCTGCCTCAAAATTAAAAAAAAAAATGATTAGGGATGTAGCTCAGTGCAAAGGCCCTGAGTTTAACATCCAGTACAACCCAAAAAGAAAAGACAAACACACAGCATTAAAAAAATTATACTTCCACCTTCAGATTTTCCACAATATTTTTAAACTGCTTGGAATTTTCTATTACTTTCATTAATAAATACTTGAAGATGAAAAATACAATAGGTGAGCAAATCAATATTAAACAAAAAGTTTGCCAATACAATTTATTTCAAATATTGTATCTATTTTGAGATGCAGGGATATGAGTACACACACTATGTCTGTTTTCTACTTGTACAATTTTGCCCCAAATAATGCCATGGCTTCCATTTGCGAACTACTGTCACGGTCTCCAAATAAGACTAATTCTTTGAAGACAGTATCAATTATGCAGTTATCTAAAAGTCGATAAATCAGAGTAGAGCACCATTATCTTGTTTCAAATTCTTTGCAACATCAAATACAGTGAGATCAGAAAAGTCCTCTGTTGCTAAATACTGTATCTCATGGAAGCACTTTTCCAAGAACTGACAGGGGACCATATGAGTGACACCCAGATCCTGTCAGAGGATCTACAACATCAAAACTATTTTCATAATTATACTAGGACATTATCATTAGCCTTTACCAAAAGTTATCCTCACATGATTATGAAGTTCAGGAGTTTTACAAAGGTTACATGATGCATGACATCACAACAGATCAAATACAAAAGCAGACTTAAGAAACCAGCAGTCTTTTAAACTAGATATAAGAGAATTTTTTAAATGTAAAATGTGAAAATTCTTAAATTTTTGTCTTGAAACATTTGTATCACTTATAAAAATACTTAAGTTGCTCTATAATGGGTTACTTTTAATGAAGTAAGCATTTTTAAATAATCTTAATTAAGAATAGATATGACCTATTTAAACAAAAGCTCATTGAAGCCCACAATATTTAAGAAAATAGTAAGATCCTGAGACTGAAAGATTGAGAACCATTCACCTCTTTTGGGCACTAGTGCTTCAAAAACATGGAAGTCAGGTATGGTGGAGCATGACTATAACCCCAGCACTAGGGAGGCTGAGTAGGATGATTCAAGGCCAGCCTGGATTACACAGTGAGACCTTTGGTTTTGGTTTTGGTGTTGGTGTTGGTGTTGGTGTTGGTGTTGGTGTTGGTGTGAGTGCTGGTATTGGTTTTTTTTAAAACTTTGTTTTGAATGCAACAAAAAGTATACTTACTACTGAAAGGAAAGGGAGAGAGGGGAGAGGGAGAAGGAAAAGGGGAGGGAAGAGAGAGAAGAAAAGACATGCCGTGACATGACGTGATGGCAGAGGAAAAGGTCTCTTGATCCCCCTCGATCCCTCATCCCCCTTATCCACAGCACTTTCCAAGCCTCTTGCTGTAACCAGTCCATCTTCTGGTCTGTTATCAAATCACACTTTCTAAAGCATCATTCTGACTTTATCACTTTTGCAAGATGTATACAAAACAACCAAAAACATTCAGGAAACTCCACAATCTGGCCCTAGGCTCATTTTTCTGTTGCCATGTACTCATCAATTCTACCGTTATTTAGGTGTACTTTTTACAACAGATATGCTAGGAACTAGGGCTAGAGAACATGTGCCAAATGACAGCTGCCATCACTGACCCTGGTCTACTGCAGAATACAAAAATACACATATACCTTCATTTTCTGTATTAATTTTCCAAATACATGACTTAATATAAATTTTTTACCCAAAATTCACTGTCCTGTCAAAAATTTTCTGTGATGTACACCACCGAATCAGTTCAACTGTGTACGATTATCAACAAGAGAAGAGAGACAGCAGTTAAATTGGAGCTCTGATACGCCCAGCCCACACAGTATTAGATGTATTGAGCATTATTGCTGTCCTCTCCCCATCATTGTTGAGACTGTCTCCTGAGAATGTGGAAAAGCAAGTGAGCATTAGTGACCAAGAAAAGCCTAGAAAGAGTAAAAAGTGGGTTGCATTGACCTTGACATGTCCAAATCTTTTCAACACAGCTTTCCTGGAAAGCTTTCCTGCACTGCTCCAGGCAGCACAATATTTTGAAAAACTAAAATTTCTTGTTCTGTGGACTGATAACCATGCTTAGTGTAGGAGACCACTGAGTACAAGGTAGTACATAAGAGAGTGGTGGATACCCAAAAATCTGGAGCAGCAGCAGTGGGGGAGGAGCATGACTTGGAGCCAAATTTCAAAATGATGGGACAGACTCAATCACAGTGAGAGATGGCACAAGCTCTAGATCATGCCTGAGGCAGCTGCTCCTCACAGCAAGGCACAGCAGAAAACTCATGAAAGATGGTTACACACAAAGAAAATTCTCAACCTCAATGAAATGCCATCACATCGCTTTATTTTAAAACAAAAGAAATATATACAAGGATATTTAGCAGCCAAAGAAAGCTAAGCTACTCTGTAGGACCTCTGAAGGGAGTAAAAGCAAAAATGGTTAGCAAAAAAAAAAAAAAAATAGCAGCTCAAAGAAGCCAATGTAGACTGTTAAGATACAAGGCATTCAAATCAAGAAAGCGTGAGCCATGGAGGAAGAAGACAAGGGTTACAGGAGGAGCTATCTGCCATCACCCAGCAAAGGGAAGCTCTTTCAAAGAAACCTCTTCTGAACACACTAGCAATATACCAGGTAATCTTTCTGTGTTATCGATTATGATGATAATGGAGCTGCGTCAGCAAAGCATGTGGAACTTCCATTTTAAACCTCACTGTAATGAAGCATTACTATCATCATTAAGAGGGTCATTATACATGATAAGATGGATAATGCTAGAAATGTAGCCCAAGATAGCAAAGAGTACAAGCCTGAATGACTTATTTCATCACTGCACCACTGTAGGTAATTCTGAGGTCTATTCTCGGCTCTCACAAAGAACAGCGAGAATAAAGACACTAAGACATATTTATAGTTACAGGCAGCCAAGAGGTCCTGTGTCCAGACCAGGTGAGGATTTATGGAAAAACGACCTTGATCCAAGGCATCACCCAGCATTTATTAACTCATGAAAAAGGAAGTGGCTCAAGGATGAGTGATGATGAGTATGGTGGGAATTATGTGAGTTTGTGAGTTAGACTTAGCAAGGATACTAGAAAGCACCTCTGCAATATGCAGAGAGAAAATAATGCAGAAGGACCAATCTGCATCACTCAATTGGGGTTAGCATTTAAATATTTAGGAGGCTGTTACCTCAGTTTCTGATATGTAAACTTTTGTACCCTGGGAAGCCTCTCATCTTGAGGCATGAACCCAGTTGACATTCCTGGAGCTATGTGGTTCTGCCATCCCGCTGTGCTCAACCGTTTATATAGGGAGCCACCATGTGAGGAAACAGGAAATTGCTACAAGTTGTTGACTAAGATTTTTTAGGAGAAACTGAGAAAATCAAGCTATGAAAGAAGCAGTAGAATAAAAGAGGCCCAGCCACAAACCCTGGGATTACCAGACCCTTCCTTTCTTCACAAGGGAGGTTGCAGAGGCACCTTCTGCCCCTCTAAGTCTGTAAGCTACTTGAGAACCAGGATATTTACCTACCTTTGTGCAAGCTGTCTGATGTAGGTATGACATACCGTCTCCAAGAATTCCCCCCAACCACAAATAAGTTATGATTCCCAACAGTTCTTTGAAGATTAAAGGAAATAGCCATAACTAGAAATGATGGGGGAAATAAAACTATATTATGATGACTCTGTGATTCCATTCAAAATAATGCCATTAACCACAGAATCAGATCTCTGTACAATTTAAATACTGAACCAAAGAATTCAACAATATAAAGTTACAACTGCTAAACAAAATATAGGCTTGTTCAATGCATACCAATCACAATGATTTCCGGTATCCCTGACAGTTATTGTTATCATCACACTCTCCATCACCAGCATTAATGCACTCCTTTTCTTTTATTCTTTATTGACACCAAGGGGATAAATACAAGTATTTGTCATGTGTTTGAATTGAGGTGTCTTGTATGTGGTTTGTTTAGTTTACCAGCAGTGGTTTGTAACAATTCCATCATGTCTGCATGCTACAGAAGAACTGAAAATGTCAGCCCAGTTCAAGAGCCACTAAATGCTCCCTCACAGAGTACAAAAATTACATTTAAAATATATATATATATATTGCCTTACAGGTCTTCCCACAATGACAGATTCTCAATCTCAAAATCTGTAAATTATGAGAATGCTTTAAAACTGCATGTTTACAAACCATTGGATTTTGTTCACTAGCTTTTAATGACTAAAGTTACTCAAATCTGAAGTCTAAAGTCAATGTTCCTTGAAGCTGTGCCAAAGAATACTGGTTTTCAAATGCAAACAAATTGGTAAGTATAGCAATCTTTACAGACAATGATTATACTATTTTACTATCAAATATAAAGTGTAGAACATTTTTATGGTAACTATTCTGAAAATGACCCCAAATATTCAACTTTTCTTAATTATATATGCACTAAGAAAGGAATGAAATGATCCAAAGAGGTGTTTTAGTAAGCCCACTGGCATCTGCCCACGGTCCTTTACCACTGAACACATCCTACACATTCTCCTTGCTATGGTCCCCTTCCCAGACAGCACTCTAGGCACTAGAAGCTGCCCTCAGCCTTCTCCCTAGACCCCCACGTTTATCATATACTACTGCTCATTCTCCCAAAGAGTAGTAACAACAAGATGTTAAACTTTTAAGAGATACATTATCATTAAAGAATAAATTCCTGGAACTGAAATACAAAAAGAAAAAAAAAGAAAAGACTACCAACTGTTTAATCCAAAGTATAATTTAAAACTCGTGGTCTTGGCTGGAGATTCAGCTCAGCAGCACAAGCACCTGCCTGGCAAGCACAAGGCTGTGAGTTCAATCCCCAGTACCAAAAATAAATAAATAAATAAATAAATAAATAAATAAATAAATAAAACTTGTAATCTAGACATGCTGGTACTAGAGTAAAACGGAAGGTACTTCTGGAAAGCAATGTTGCAAATGCTTCAAAAACTAAAAAACTAGCTAAAATCTCCACGGTTCCTCAATAGGAAAAGCATATCCGCAAACACACTTGTATACACACATACACTCATACAAAAGGTCGAAAGGAAAGGAGCATATGAAGAAGTTACTTCTGCTTAATAAGCTTATAAGCAATTTTTACTTTCTTTAGGTTTTTCTATGTTTCCTAATTTTCCTATGTCAGTACAAGCTACTTTAATAAACAATAAATTTTCATCGGAGGTTACTTACTAACAAAAACTAAAAAGATAAAAGAGACTTTTTCTTTCAACTTAAAGCACAATATATCCACCTAATTTCAACTATAAATAGTTGCCAATTTTCTTTCCCTCACTGTTTGTTTTCTAAAGAATCTTAAAAACAAACCTTAGTCCTCATGCTATTTCACCTAGTACATTTCAATGTCCATCTTTAATCAGTTACAAAAAATTACATAAGCATTATGTCACCATTACATCTAATTCAACAATAATTCCACAATGCTAACAATCAGTCCATCTTCCAAAATAAAATTTTAATATCAATAACCAACAATTAGAAAGCTATATAAAAAATCTGAAATTGTGCCACTACTTCATATCTATAATATATAAAGAAATATAGATAACTATACTACTAATCTGTTAGTTCATGAAAAAGAAGTTTGTGCTTTCACTGTTCAATTGATCATTTTTTATGCCTATATCTTGTAATCCGAACAACTTCTTTAAAGATAACAATACACAATATATTAACCAGTATTGATCTCCTATTGTTTTGAAATTCTGTATCAGTTTTTATTTTTTTCATTTTTAAAATTAAAAAAAATATAAAACAATAAGGAAAGTATAGCAAACACATAAATAAACAAAAGTCTTAAATAGGTGCTTCACTAAAGAAGAAATCCAAACAACCAGTAAACCAAGGAAAAGACCCCAAAATGCAGTTTGAAAACCTAAGACACTACGATGCATACCCAACAGAAGAGCCAACATCAGAAGAATGACCGTATCAAGAGTTAGAAAGTGGAGCAACGAGGAATTCAAGAACAGTGCTGCAGGAAGGTGCAAACTGAAAACAGATTTTCTTCTAGAGCCAGCCTTAGCTGGGTGTGGTGATTCAAGCCTATAGGAAGCCTCAGGGGGTTGAGACAAGGTGCTCACCACTACTCTAAGCCAGGCTAGGTTACATGGTGAATGAACGCTAGCCTGAACTACAGTCAGACCCTGTCTCAAAAAATAAATAAAATAAAATAAAATAAAATAAATCACTCCAATTGGTATCAAAGCTCAAACCTCCTAGTGCAAGTCTGAGCAACTGAGCAAGACACTGTTTCAAAATAAAAAATACAAGCTGTAGAAATCCTAATGAGGAGTCTATATCTTCTCCTGCACTGGTGAGGCATTATGGATCACCCCAAAGCACAACAAACGACTATTCTTTAGTTGTCTAAGAAGTCAACAAAAACAGTATCATCATATGATCCTTTACAAAATCTACTATAAATATACCTCATCATATATGCTCCCATTAATATCTGCACCATAGATGGGTGCCACAAAAGTTAAATTCTTCCAGTACTTGCGCTCCAAATCTTCATAGTCCAAATATCTTGGGGTACAATATCTACAAAAGATAAATGGAAAAAAAAATTGTGTAAGATGATTTTAAAGCTCTTCCCAACATCTGATTTAAATCGCTTTCTAAACAAAACTCTATCAAAAGGAAAACGTTGCAGGCACACATGCTGTCAAATCCAACAAATAAATATACAAATGTACTGATCATAGATATCTAAGTACTCTTAAGATTACTAAGTAACTGTGTATGATCACTTTATATTCTCTATTATTAAAAAAAATACTTTCATAAAGTGTCAATAACAAGAAAAGAAAATTGTTTAAAAGTCATTGTTTTAGCTTTTAAAGTATTTCTAAAATCTTTAACCAGTTATACAAGAAAATTTTAGTTGGATATGGTAGCACATGCCAGTAAATCTCAGCACTTGGGACGCTGAGTCAGGAGGATCACTGTGAGTTTGAAGGACAGCCTGGGCTACTTAGTGAGTTCAAGGCCAGCCTGAACTACACAGCAAGACTCCGTTACAAGAGAATTCCAATAGCACAAGAAATAATGCCAAGAATCTACAAACAGGATCAAATCAAATTAAAAAGCTTCTGCACATCAAAGGAAACAACCAACAGAGTGAAGAGACAACCTACAGAGTGGGAAAAAATTTTGCCTATCATTCCTCAAACAGAAGACTAACATCTAGAATATACTTGATAATTTTTAAATATATCCACAAATTCTTCAATAATCCTCTCTGTAAGAAGCAGAACTTTATACTGGGGCATGCTGATGCACGCCTGTAATTTCAGCACTCAGGAGGCTGAGGCAAGAAGTTTGCTGCAAGTTTGAGGCCAGCCTGGGCTACAAAGTGAGTTCAAGGCCAGCCTGAACTGCATAGCAAAATTCTGTCTCAAAAGACAGGAGTTGGGGAGGGGAGAGAGAGGAGAGGGGGAATGAGAGGAACTTTATTCTCCTCCCCTCCAGCACAGACTGCACCTGGCAACTGTCTTGAAACAAACATGGGAAGACACTGTGATTTCCACCTTGATAGCACCCTTCCTGGACCACATGCTCCAGAAGAAACCAGCTGCCGCAACATAAAGAGCAGGCCATGTAACAAAGCACTGGGGACTCCAGCCAACAGTCTCACAAGGGAGCACTGCTGAAGTTCTTCCAGAGAGTCAAATGTGCAGATGACAGCAGCCAAGGCAACTTCTAAGTACAAACTCATGAGCCTGTGAGCCAGAACCACCCAGCCAGGTCACTCCCAGAGCCCTGACCATCATAAAATGAGTTGGTTTCAGCTGCTAAAAGCTGCAGTAATTTCCTACACAGTAATAAATAACTACTAATGGTGGCCTTCTAATTCATTCAAGATTTTATTTTAAAATTACTAATTTTTGGATGTCAAAGAGACGTGTGACTGGGAGAGGCGATTGGGCAGAGGGACAACATAAGGGCATTAGTCCAAACCTACCAGGAAGTTAAAGCAAATTTAAGATAAAGAAGAGACACACAGATGCGTGGGTGGCTTCCAGACTGGGAACATCCAGAGCCAAGCCTTTCCCCAAGCATCAGCGCCATCATGGACTGCAGGGAGAGAGAATGAGCCCCACCCTGCTGGAACCAGTGCCATGGACAGGCCACTGCTGGACAGGGGACATCCAGAGCCAAGTCTTTCCCTGTCGGCCACAGCTGGCAGGGGGACAGACAGATCCCAGCTCCTTCCAGCTCACGGTTGGCAAACAAGAACAGCCAATCCCCTCACCCCCACAAGCGACCAGCTGATCCAGGGAAACACAGGCTCTGATGATAGATGTCGAGGTGAAATGCAATTGAAAGCCTGTGGTGCTTTGGCGTTTCACTGACCTTGCAGGTCTAGGGCCAGTGGTCTCATCATCTTTTCAGAAGACAGTGGTACACAGCGTGGCATCTAGGGGCGGTCTCCTCCTGAGGGTGGCAGCCATTGTTGATTCCCTATAGTCTTGTTTCGAAGTTCTATATTGTTCATTGTTTTGCTGGGTTGGGTTTTATTCTCTTTTGCTTTGTTTGATTACGTTATATCCCATGGCATTAGCAGCTATTTCAAAGATAGTAAGATATATATGATCGCCATTTTGAATTTACTATTGTCTTGTTTTGAAGTCCTTTATTATATCCATTGTTTTGTTTTTATTGTTTCTATCCTATTCTGTTCTATTTGATTTTTACTATGTCTGAAGGTTATCTGCAGCTATTTTGAAGACAACAAAAGGCATTATGGTAACTACTGTTGATTTTGTACTGTTGTAAAGTCCTGTATCACTTACTTTGGTTCGTTCTCATTGTTTTTATTCTGTTTTATTTTCCTTGGTTTTATCCTCTTTAAAAATAAATAAATAAATAAATAAATAAATAAATAAAATTACTGATTTTCAGGGCCAGGGATATGTGTGTGGCTTAAACACTGTCACATGAAGAAAAGTTTGCCTAAAAAACATGAATTGTGTAGAATCGAAAACTCTTATCAACTAAATTATAGAAAGACCCATTTGTAGCTATAATGAGATAGCAAAACACGAAATAATTTCTTGAGCTGCAAACTGAACGTTAGTAGGTAACTACCTAAAGAGCAAAACACAGTCAAATGAGAACTAAACGAGATATGAGATGCCTGTTTTTCATTTTTAGCTCCTCATCATGATCACACATATATTTGTAGTAGTCACAAACAGCAGATTGAACCTACTCACTTGCCACTGTTAGCCAGCTGCCTGAACTCCTTCACGGTCATGGCTTTTTTCTGGATGTTGTATTGGGTGAACAGTCCCGACTGCCCTGTGACCATCTGCTGAATTGGTGCTGGAATAAGCAAATTATCAATATCATCATAGCATTGCCTTGGCTTCCATTCCTTAGGAGGAATCACCTAAAAATAAAATAATAAAATATCATCTTGAAGATATTTCAAGTAGTTATTTAGCACCTATATTCCAACAAAATGCAACTAAAGAATTTCTCAGTCTCTCTATGAAAAATATATAAAAAACATTTGCAATAACGAAATTATTTTTAAACAGAAAAATTTGAGTACTCACTATACCCAATATTGTACTTGTATTAACTGAATCTTAGCTGGTATTAACAGCTTCATTTTAATGATAAAAGTTAAAGACAAGAAATAATTTGCTGAAGTATAGTTTAGCTAAAGACTAGCTAAACTGAAATTCAAACTGAAACAATGACACCAGAACTCATATTGAGCCATTGTTACCCTGCCTTTCTCTAGAAAATTTTATATATATTTATTTATAAAATTTATTCCCCTAAGAAGTTCATTTTATCTGAAATAACGTTTTCCATTTGCATTAATGAGATAAATAAAATATTTATTTAATTGATACTATTTTTCTTTACAGACCTCTTATACAACATGGCAAATAGCATAGTGGAGTGCTAACATACATCAGAAAACCAGTTTCTGAGAAGATGAGTGAAACTCTAGCTTTGGCCCATTTCCACAGCACACCTACTCCCACACTGGCCAATTTGAATCTACCAATCACTAAACATGCTAGAAAGAGACGTGTACTATCAACTCTCCCTTGCCAATATGAGGTGGCTTAGCACACCACTGTTTTCCCACAGTGGAAAACAGTAGTATTTAATTACTAACAGTGAAAAGATTCTAAAACATTACAGTCAAAAATACTCATATGACTTAAAATGAAAAAGGATAAAGGCTGGAAGTCATAATTTATGGCTCAAATGTTTCTAACTTAGAAGCTGTTTGGATTTTGTTAAGATAAATTTTTAGAAACAATTTTTTTAAAAAAAAATATAAAACACAGAAAATGTAAGTGACAAATACATACCATGTGAATTATTAGATAGAAAATACCAGAGTATCCAGTGCCCAGGTATAAAAGTGGAATACTGCTGGAATTCCAAAAGCCTATCAAGTACCCCTTTCCAAACGCATCCCTCTGGTGCAGAGACAATCACAATCATTTCCTTACTGGGTTCTGGTTTTGTGTGTGGGTATGCATTTAAGTTTTTTAAATGTATTGACATGTAATCATATAGTATATATTCTTTGAGGTTTGTCTTTATTTCCTTCAGTATTTTGTGAGATTTAAATGTGATGAAGTTCGTGGATCTTTTCATAAGTAGGTGACCTTTAGTTTACTAACTTTGGTTTATTGAACATTGCAAATAATGCTACTGATATTCTAGTACACATCTTCTGGTGGGAATGCACATAGAGTTCTCTAAAGTTGCAAAAAAAAAAAAAAATACATAGATGCCACTAACAAATTACTGGGGCAGAAGATATATGTAATTCAAATTTAACTGACAGGATAGCAGGGAGGAGGATGTTAATACCCTAACAATTAAATCAATCAGAGCCCCAAAAATATTAAAAATAAAAGAAATACCAGAGTTAAATCACATGACAGAACAAATGGATTTAACTAATATCTACAGAATATTTCATCTAACAACATCAGCTCATCAAACTTTCTTCAAAATAGACTGTATTTTATGCCATACTTTTGAATACAAAAGAATTGAAATAATGTCTTATAGCTTCTTAGATCATAAAGGAATAAAACTAGAAATTAAGAGCAAAATAAATCACAGAGCCAAGTGCGGTGGCTCACGTCTGTAATCCCAGCACCAGAGAGGCTAAGGCAGGAGGATCATTGTGAGTTCAAGACCAGCCTGGGCTAAAAAGTGAGCTCAAGGTCAGCCTGAACAACATAGTGAGATCCTGTCTCAGAAAGACAAAAAATAAGAAAGAAAGAAAGAAAGAAAGAAAGAAAGAAAGAAAGAAAGAAAGAAAGAAAGAAGAAAAGAAAAGAAAAGAAAAGAAAAGAAAAGAAAAGAAAAGAAAAGAAAAGAAAAGAAAGAGAGGCAAACAAACAAGCAAACTGCATAACCACATGGAGATAAAAAACATAATACATTCTCAAACAATAAATGGGTCCTGTAATTAAATAACAATGGCAATGCCATATACCAGATCCTGTGAGAAAGCAGTTCTAAGAGGGAAATTTATAGCAGTGAGTGCCCATATTAGAAAAACAGAATGAGCCCAGGTAAATAACAATGACGCCAAAGAGTGGGTTCTTCTAGGAGCATATGCTGCCAAGTGTGCACACCTCAGGATGTTCCACAACAGCAATGGCGAACCTTTTAGAGGCCAAACTGCAACCTGAAACCCACTTACTTATCGCCAAGTGCCAACACTTCAATTAAACCTGAATACTGAGGTTTTAGTTTAGAAAAAAAAATGTGTACATTGACAGCTTCTGCCTCAAAAGAAAAACACAATATTGTTCATGCCATAGGTTTGCCACCTGTGATACACACCATAGAACCACTGGCAAAGAAGATCTCTGAGAATTTTAGTAGCTAAGTTTGTGGGCATTTTTGGAGCATATTTTTTGTTTTATAAGATGAACACAAGCCAAGATTTCAGGCAAATAATAAACAAGTAATCTCCCTTCTTGAAAGTTTATTATGAATCCACTGAACAGTCTGGCATTTATGGATCCAGGGAACATGATCAAGAAAAATAGCTGAATACCAAAAACTAGGAATTTGGCCACTGATCAGAAATTACTGTTCAGAGAAATACCACAGTATCAGGTAAGACTGAAATTCCAACAGCATGGAAGGATTTTGGAATATTTAAGGCAAAATCTAAATTTAATGCAGTGACTATGAAAAAGTTGACTGAATGTATGTTTATTATATTATGGAAGAAATTTTGTTTATACTATAGAAAATGATTTAAACAGATTCTCCTTAAAAATGCAAAAAAAGAGAAGTTGGTTCTTTGAAAAGATAAAACCTCTAAACTTACCAAAAGAAGGAAAGAAAAGACTCACATCAGTGCAACTGGAAATGAAAAAGGTAGAATTACAAGGTGCTGAAATTCAAAGGACTATTAAAAAAACAACTATTTTCAAAATTTATATTCCAAGAAATCAGAGAATCTGAAAGAAACGGATAAATTCCTAGACACATGTGACTTACCAAATTTGAACCAAGAAAACATACAAACTTTGACCAGAGCAATAACTGAGACAATAAAATTCTACCATCTAAGAAAAAGCCAGGACCTGATGGAGTCACTGCTGAAATTTACCAGAACTTCAGAACCACTTTTGTGAAACTGAAAGGGAACAAATATTGCCAAACTCATTCTATGAATCCAGCATTACTCTGATTCAAAACCAAAGAAGGACTCACCAAGAACAGCAGCATACTTGCAAGCAGAATGCAAATTATTAAAAGGATCATACATCATGATTGTCAGCCTCATCTCAGGGTATGTAAGATGGTATAATATGGTATACGTAAATCAATAAACATAGTGTATCATATAAATAGGATCAAGGATAAAAATCAGATGATAAGGGTTGGGGATTTAGCTCAGTGGTGTAAGCGCTTGCCTGGCAAGCAAGAAGTCATGAGTTTGATTCCTAGTACCAAAAAACAAAAACAAAAAAAAAAATCAGATAATCATCTCAATGGACACAGAAAAGGCACTGAACAAAATTCAACACCCTTGAAGATTTCAAATAAAAAAAAGCCCTGATGAAAATAGGCATAGAAAAGCTTACCTCAAATAAAAGTAATATATAATAAACCCACAACCAATATCATACTGAATGGGGAAAAACTGAAAGCATTCCCTCTAAAATCAAAACAACACAAGGGTGTCCATTCTCACCACTCCTATTCAAAATAATACTCGAAACTTGAGGCAAGTAATCAATCAAGAGAAAGAAATAAGAGGAATATGAATAGGAAAGGAAGAAGTCAAACTATTTGCACATGATATGACCCTTCACATAGAAGACCCACACAACCTCACTAGAAATTTCTTGAAGCCTATAAATTCAGCAAAGTAGCAGGACATAAAATCAACACACAAAAGTCAAGAGTAGCCAGGTGTGGTGGTACACGCCTATAATCCCAGCATTCAGGAAGCTGAGGCAGGAGGATCACCATGAGTTCAAGGCCAGCCTCAGATATAAAGTGAGTTCAGGGCCAGCTATGAACTACATAGCAAAACCCTGTCACAAAAAGAAAAGAAAGAGGGAAAAATAATAGCATTCCCATATGAATAATGAACCCACTGAAAAAGAAATCAGGAAAACAATCACATCATCTCACAAAAAAATTAAATACTTAGACATTGACTTTACCAAGGAGGTGAAAGACTTCTATAATGAAGACTACAGAACTCTGAAGAAAGCGATTAAAGAGGACAGTCACTAATCTAAAGATAACCCCCATTTTTGGACAGGAAGAATTAGCATCATCAAAATGATCATACTGCCATTTATAGATATTTAATGTGAGTCCAATCAAAATACCAACAAGGTTCTTCAAAGAACTAGGCAGAAAAAAAAATTCTAAAGTTTATGAAGAGCCAGAAGAGACCCAGACTTAGCCAAAGCAATCTTGACCAAAAAGACCAAAGCAGGAGGCATCACAATCTTAGATTTCAAGGCATACTATGAAACTACAGTAATAAAAACAGCAAGGTACTAGCACAAAAAAAGACATACAAACCAATGGAATACAAGACACAGTAACTATTCCATGTATCTTTAGTCATCTGATCTTTGACAAAAGCACACACTGGAGAAAAAATAGCCTATTGAACAAATGGCACTGGGAAAACTAATTATTCATTGGCAGGATGAAACTAGACCCATATCTTTCACCTATATAGAAATCACATCAAAATGGATTAAAGACCTAGACAGAAACACTGAAACTGCTGGAAGAAAAACTAGGAAGACACAGGCACAGGCAAAGACATCCTGGAGAGAATTCTAAATAACACCAAGAATCAACAAATGGGATTATACTAAATTGAAAATCTACACAACAGAGGAAATAATCGACAGAGTAAAGAAACAACCTACAGAAAGGGAAAATATTTTTGCTGACTACTCCTGTCATAGAGGATTAATAACTAGAATAAAGAACTAAAAAAATTAAACTGGGTGTGGTGGCACACGCCTGTAATTCCAGCACTCAGGAGGCAGAGGCAGGAAGATCACTGTGAGTTCAAGGGCAGCCTAAGCTACATAGTGAGTTCAAGACCAGCCTGAACTACGTAAAGAGACCCTGACTCAAAAAACAAAATGACATCAAAAAACGAATAAAAAACTAGGCCTAAAAAGCAAATAACTCAAGTAGACAAATGAAATGAACAGGCATATCTCAGAAAAGTATAAATGGTCAATAAGAACATAAAAAGAATGTTCAGCATCTTTAGTCATCAGGGAAATGCAGATCAAAACCACTCTGAGAGCCGGGTGTGGTGGCTCACACCCATAATCCCAGCACTCGGGAGGCTGAGACAGGCGGATCATTGTGAGTTTGAGACCAGCCTGGGCTACAAAGTGAGCTCAAGGCCAGCCTGAACGACATAGTGAGACCCTGTCTCAAAAACAGGGAAGGGGATCTAGCTCAGCGGTCTAAGCGCCTGCCCGGCAAGCGCAAGGTCGTGAGTTCAATCCCCAGTGCCGCAAAAAAAAAAAAAAAACACCACTCTGAGATTCCATTTCTACAGTGTTGTTGGTAATTAAACTAGTACTGTACAACCACTATGGAAATCAGTGTGGAGATTCCTCAAAAATACGGATACCTCTGCCCCCAAAGAATTAAAAACAATACATTATAGTGATACATGTGTACTCAAGTTTACAGCACCACAATTCACAATAGCTAAACTATTGAAACAGCTTAGATGTCATCGGCACATGAATAAAAGAAAATATACATATCAGTCATAAAGAAGGACAAATTTGAATGATTATAATAAAATGGATGAATCGTGAGACCATAAAGTCAATTAGAGAGATTAAATATCACATAGTTTTGCTTATATGAGAAACTCACTATATAAAAAGATTTAAAAGTAAAATAAAGAAGAGGACAAGAAATAGGGAGGCTGACTTTTTGGAGCAGGGAAAGGGGAAAAAGGAAGATAGGAGACCAAATATAAACACAATATGCCACATAGATGTGTGTAGCAATGCCCCAAAATGATTATGTACTGCAAACATATACCAATAAAATTAATTTTAAAAAAGAACTCAGAACAATCATTTTGAAAGCTTACAAATTTAGGAGATGCAAGTATAGCTCAGTGGTAAAGTGTGTGCCTGGCATATGTAAGGCAGTCCTGGGTTAGCCATCACTAAACAAACAAACAAGAAAACGTGTATAACAAAATCTTCTTAACTGTGATTTTAAATGTAACACCGGATTTTTTTACATAAGAAACAGTCTCAAGAATAACATACTTGATCTTTAAAAAATTCCAAAGTTGTATCTTTACATGGGGTGAATTTAAATTAACTAAATCTATTCCACTTAAGGTTTATCTTCCTGATTATATCAAAATGGAATTCACAATTTTTATCACCATGCACCCACCCCAAGCTGGCTTTCACTCCTCATGGAATAGTCCCAGCTACATCTGCATGTACACTACATACTTGAAAGAAGTTGCTATTGCAATCAACTACCTACCACCATTCACCCACGGAGGAAAGACCCCATGGCGGAAGAGAAGTACTTCTCTGGACTGTCACAAAGCTACAAAATGTGCATAAACTGTGGCCTCAGCAGTCTATATTCAGATACCACTGAGGATAAACTGGTTCCATTCCTTATATGAAAAATGTGTATCATAATCTTCCCTCCAGTAAACAATACAAGTGTCACACTTAAAAACACCGTCACGCTTTCATTTTCCCATCCACACTGTTAAGTTTATAGATACCATCAGACTATCAAACCTCTCACTCAAGAAGTAAATACTAAATCCAGCTGGGCACCATGGTGCTTGCCCATATTCCCAGCACTCAGAGAGGCAAGGTGGCAGGACCTCTTGAGTTCAGGAATTGAAGACAAGCCTGAGCAACAAAGCAAGACATTGTCTCAAAACACTGAAATAAAATGGGGTTTGGGGGAGTGGTAAAAAAGAAAAATAAATAAAAATTAAATCCAAGCCAGGCGTGGTGGCTCACGCCTGTAATCCCAGCACACGGGAGGCTGAGACAGGCGGATCGTTGTGGGTTCGAGACCAGCCTGGGCTACAAAGTGAGCTCAAGGCCAGCCTGAATGGCATAGTGAGACCCTGTCTCAAAAACAGGGCTGGGGATCTAGCTCA
>RJWT010014050.1:0-21324 GCA_004365215.1 Cuniculus paca
TATCTTGTGCTCTGACTTTGAAGACTTGTTTGCGAATCCATTCTCCTCATGCATATTAATGTCTACACTGAATTTCGTGTAAGTTGCTTCCCTTTGTACAACCCTCACTTACCTACCACCACTAGTACACTCCTGGTCCCAAATCACACCATGAGGAAATTATCTGAAAAACCTATCTATACTAAAAAATTAATGGCTTCATGAAAGGTGGCTTTCCTTATCAGAGTTTAGACATATTATAAAAAAACTCAAGGCTACGTGGATTTAAACACACACACGTGCGCGCACGTGCGCATGCCAGAAAGTGACTGGTAGTACTGAAATAGCAGAACTAAATTTAAATCATTAAGATAAACAATTTTCACTATTATATATATATATAAAACACAATGATGAGAAAATAACTTAGATTTTACTTGGTACCACTTTGGAAAAAACTGACTTTCTATTACACCCTAATCTGTGGTCCATTTTAAATGGATCAAGCTGTAGAAATTAAAAGAAAACTGGAAAGTGAGTTCACATACTCTAGACAGAAGAGAAAATATAACTTCATAATCTTTGACAAAAGGGAAGCTATCAGGAATAAGATGAGTGTAAATAAGCTAGAAAATAAACTGCTTATACAATTAATATAATAATGAGCAAAAAAAATTAATGTAAATTCCAGTCTTCCTAGTTGTTGTGAAAGAACTAAAAGCTCCTTCATTTTCCTTGGTTACTCAGTCATGGCCACTCTACAGTTAGCAGAGCTGGGGCAGAACTGGGTTGATTCACACACCACAGAGGGCACGGTGAGTGGGTACACCAGACCACAGGCCAGACTGGCCCACTCTTCCTTCTTTGACTCAGTGAGAAAGTTCACTGAGTGCCCACTTTGTGGCAGACCTGTGCTAGGTTCTGAGAGTCAGGGCAGAATAAGCCCAATCCCTGCTCCCATGCAGCCGAAGAGACAAAGGATGAATCAATGGCCACCATGCCTGACCGCCCCCAACCCTGAGACTGAGAGAGTCTCGGTGTGCCTGGGAGGGAGGGAGGCTTCCCAGAGCAGAATCCTAAAGAACAAATGGAGGTTACCAGGCAGACTACAAGAAAGGTGTATTTAAAGAGGACATGACTGGTGTAAAGGCACAAATGTCACACAGAAGTCTGGTTCGCTGGGAGGCCAGGAGGGGCTCTGTGTTTGGCGTAAGAGACACGGCCCTCTGAGGTAAAACGCATGACCCCATCCGAGGTACAATGAGAGCCCAGCAGGGTAATTAAACTGCGGAGTGGCATGATTAAATTGGTATCTAAGAAAGAGCCTTCTAAATATATAATAAGAACTATCCAACTAGCTCCGTGAGTCCACCTGGGGGAGTAGAGCCAAAGGAAATAACCCAAAAAGAAAACAAAGGCTATTTGTCTGAAGATGTTCCCAGGAGCACTCTTTATAAGAATGGCAAAGTGGCCAGGTACAAGTAGTCAACTCTGGTCAATCACGCTTCAGGAGATGCAGACCAGAGGCCAATGATGTGCAATCTCAGGTATGACTCCCGCCCCCTTCTCTGTCACTCACAAAGCATGAGGACCACCAGGGAGCACAGTGATGTCACTGGAAGAAAATCCTGAACTGTTCGCATGTGCTTTGATTTAAACCAGGCTGTATTAAAAAAAAATACCTAAATGACCAGCACACACTTGAAAAGATGCTCAGTGTCACTGGTCATGAGAAAATGCAAATCAAAACCACCATGAGATATCACTGCACACACACACACACACACACACACACACAGTGGAGAGGGCTATGAGCCTGAAATAACAAGTATTAGGGCTATGTGGGAAAATGACACCTTGATACATTGCCCGCAGGAATGTAAAACAGTATAGCCATGGTGGAAAATAGTTTGGAAATTCCTCAAAAACTTAAACCTAGAATTGATATATGACCCAGAAACTTCACTCCTAGGATATATCTAAAGGAATTAAAAAACGACTCAAGCAGATCCTCATACACAAATGTTCATAGCAACACTGTTTACAATCACTGAAATGTAAGAACAACCCAAATGCCCATCAACAAGGGAATGGAAAAACAAAATGTGGTGTATACATACATTGGAATATTATGCAGTCATAAAAAAGAGTGAAATACTGATACATGATACAACATGGATGAGCCTTAAACCATTATGCTAAATGGAAGAAGCCAGACACATCTAAAGGAGTCTGTTTATATGAACATGCAGAATAGACGAACCCATGAGGATAGACAGTAGTCTAGTGGTGCTAGAGGTGGGAGTGAGGGAGATGGAAAAGTGACAGGTATGGAGCTTCCTTTGGGGGTGACAAAAAAGTTTTGGAAGTAGAAATGGTGGTTGCATAATTGTACCAAATACCAATGAACTATACACTTTAAAATGGTCAGTTTTATGTGATAGGAATTTCACCTCCATGAAAGTGTAAGTCAGGATATGCAAATGATCCATAAGCAGATGAAAAGGTGTTCAACTTAATGAATCATCAGGAATATGCTAATTAAGATCAGAGTAAGATTCTAATATGCACCCATTAGAAATGCTGAAATTGTATCCTGTGCCAAGACCAAGTGTCGGTGAGAGCAGGAAGAAACGGGGGCCCTCATGGCCATATGGGGGTGAGCACCCCATGGCCTAGAACTCTGCCCCAGGCAGAACAAAAACACTCTCCGCACACGTGCGTGGAGAGCCACAAGGCCACAAACAGTAACGACCCCAAACACTGCGGCAGGAAAAGCGTTACAGGGTATCTGGTGTGCTCCCACAGTGGACTACTGGACGGCAACATGATGAAATCTCAAAGCATAACAGTCCGTGAAGAAACCAGACACTGAAGAAAATACCTCGCCTGTCCGAAGTTCAAAATCGAGCAGAACAGAGCTTCTGAATTGAGGGCACGCACCTCAGTAGTAAAGTTATTCTGAAAGTGCCAGGAGGTGATTGTCTTGGTTACTTTTTTCTCCTTGCTGGGACAAAATACCTGACGCCCAAAGTGAAGGAAGGAGAGGTTTATTTCTTACAGTTCTGGGGCTTTTAGTCCATGCTTAGCTGGCTCCAAGGCAGGGTGGCGTGGCTGAGGCGCTGCCGTTCATGGCGGCTGCAAGCGGCAAGAGCGAACCGCGCCAAAGAGGAAAACGCCCCCATTCCGACCTTACATTGTATGTCGGCTCCACCCCTGGGCAGGTGCAGAACTCACACCGCCAATCCCAGCACTAGACAAGGAGTCAATCACAAATGCTAGATTCAGCCACTTCCATGACTAGATGAGGCTTGGGGGGGTCATCTATACACAAAACGTAACGGTGGTGACTATGAAAGCCAAGGCGATGCTTACCTCTGAGAGGAGGGCGGGACAGACCGCGGCACAGGGTGGCCCGGAGCTTGGGGACCGGCCTATTCCTGAGCTGGGGTACAGGGCCTTTGCTCCAGGACAACCCGCTGCACTGTCCCTTTAGCAGGCCCTCTTCGGAGTGGATGCAGTAGTTCACAATAAAGCAGTTTAAAGACAAGCGACTGACTTGCGCACATCAGCACTTTATTAGCAGGAACAAATGACAACAATGCCACCCCTGTCCCGGAACAGCTGCTCATCTTCCCAAACAGAGGCACTGCACTGTAAGGACGCTGTAAAATCAGGCATGGGAAGGGGCAATGCTATCCTGCAACCAGCCTTGATCCACTAGGGGCACAGGGGTCACTCAGCAGACACCCCCCTGACAGGAGTCTCTGCACACGGGACGTGATGAATATGGGTGAGAAGAGCTGCAAGAAAACTGCGCACAATCGTCTATGACCCTGTCCTTCTCCCTGTGCACTACGAGGAGCCCTTGCACAGTTCAGTGCCCAACTCCTTTCTGTCCCCAACCAGTGCAAGGCTGGTGGAGTCAGTGCTCAGAGTGCATTCATTGAACTCAACTATGTGGAATATTTAAACCTCAAGTCTCAATGTTTACATTGTTTTGTTTCTTAGTGTTTTAAATCAGAAAGAACACAATGAATCTTACTTCCCATTTCACGGATGGGAAAACTGAGGCTCGGAAAGGGGACAGTGACTCATTTCTGTTCACAAAGGGAGTCAGTGGTGAAAGCCACATTTGCCAATGCTTGAAATATTTTCTGGAGGGGGCTGTGAGGAAGAATGTCAGGAAGCTTACAAAGATCTACTTTTTAATAGATCCATTACCTGCAAATTATCATATGTCCATGCCCCATGCCAGTAAGAAAAGCCTTGCTTGAGCCTACAGTGACCTTCCTGGAGACACACGAGGGACAGCGAAGTTGGAGACTTGGAGGTGCAGGTGGACCTGGCTGGAACTCAGGGCCTGTTTTCCAGCAAAAACAAGTTGTGTGCCAGCTCTGCGCCAGGCCAGCTAGCAGCTCCACCAGGATACCCTGACGAATCTGGAGTCTGCGGGTGCTGGGAAAATGCTGGCTTTTGTTTTCATAAATGGCTTTGCTGAAGTGCAGACTACATCCCATGAAATTCAGCCAGTTTAGGTGTACAGTTAGATGAGTTTTAATAAATTTATATTGTACAACCACAACCACAGTCCAGCTCTAAAGTATCCCCCAGAAAGTTCCCTCCCATTCGCAATCATTCCTGGCTTCTATGCCTGGCCCAAGCAACCATCAATGTGCTCTATCTCTGTAGTTTTGCTTTTTAGAAACTTCATACAAATGAACTCTAGCAATGTGTAGTTTTCTATGACTGGCTTTTTAAAGAACACTTACTGCTTTTAAAGTTTATCTATATTGGAACATAGATGTGCATATCTTCTCTTTTTCTGACTGAGTAGTATTTCACTGAAAGGATGTACCACATTTTGTCTCTTCACCAGCTGATGAACCAGTGTGTCTCCATCTGGGGCCATTATGGAGAATGCTGTTGTGAGCACTCACAGAGGAGTTGTTGGGTAGGCGTATGCTTTCTGTCACTTACGTAGATATTAGGACTCGAATCAGTAGGTTGTAGGGTAAGTGTACGTTTAACTTTTAAGAAACTGCCAAATCATTAAGAAAATGCAACAAACTCATCACTTGCAAACCACCTGGCCTGAGGGTTGAGTATAGTGGTTAACAGCACAAATTCTGGAGCCAAATCCTCTGACTCCAAAATTGTAATTGCCTGTGGATAAATGACTTTGTGCCTCAGTTCCCTCATCAGTGGAAGAGGGTAGTAGGTGGGGCTATAAAGAGAGCGTTAATTCACACAAAGTGCTCAGAACTCTGCTGCCTCAAATGAGTGCTCTATGGTCTTAGCGACTTTTTCAATAGCCGGTTGAGCAGTAGCCCCACGGGAGAAACAGCACAGTCACAGGGTCCACAGACAAGTAGGGCTGTCATGGACCAACCCAGGAACAGCTGTGCAGCTTGAGGCAAACCACACGCCATCTCTGAGCCTGCTCCAGGTGGTAGGCCCAGTGATGGGGCAGAGGGTGAGTGCTGCTCTGTAAACTACACAACGCCATGCAGATGCAATGGCTCGTGTTACGGGGGGCTCACTAGAGACTGGGGTCCTTAAAGCCTTTCCTATTTGGGAAGCTCCTCTAACTGAATATTAGACTGCTTAGCATCAAGGATGGTGGAGTCAAGCTACATGGTTCAAATCCTAGCCCAGGCTCCTAGAAGCTATCAGGACTGTAACAGTCCTCAGTCCTCACCTCCTGGAGAGACGGGAAGGATTGGATGAATGAAACAGAAATATGTTCACACTACACCTGAACATACAAAGTGTTTTATAAGCATTAGCCGTATTAAACTGCACGCAAACTTTGGATGGGTCACATTTCCAGAAACTTGCATCACATTCCTAAAGGGGAGGTGAGTACCAGGAGTCGTAAATGGCTCTCCTGAGGTTTTTCTAGCCCTCCCTTTTTATGTTATGAGTGGAAACAGGACATCCTCCGGACTACAAACACCCCTGCCCTAGCATCAGCGGACCAGGCTACGAACTCAGGAGAGAGAGAGACCAAAGTTTCTTTTCCTAGACCCCCTTGTTTTGAGGCAGCAGGGGTGGCAGCAAAGTTCACAGAAGACCACAGAACCTGAAGCTGTCTCTGCAGCTGAGCTGGCAGTGCCCACGATCACATGTGCAACTGCAACATCCCCCCATGGGCCCTGGTGCTGAGAGGCCAAAACTAGGCTCCAGCTGCCCTTTGATCTGCAAGAAATGCCAGGCTGGGCACTCTGGCAGGAAAAGCCTTCACTGCCTTTGGGTCTTACTTCCCAGAAGGCAAGTCTGGGCTGTCTCGGACTTCGTCAGGCACACAAAAAGTTAACCAAGCTCACGTACTCAACCTCCAGCTTCCTCTGGGGACCAGTGGCTGTTTTCCAGTCTCCCCACTCCCTTATTTGATTGAGGCTGTGTACTAATCTCTTTAATCCAAAAGGGGTCAGTGGGAGGCTGCTGTTCGGAGAGCCTTGTTCTCCTGCAATAGTGCGCTGCTGGGCAAGGACAGGAGCCTGGAGCCCCGGGTCCAAGTTCGAGCTTTCAGACTGCCACCTTCCAAAGCCTCTCTCAACCTCAGCACTGTGATGCCCCGCACTGCCTTCCAACACGCAGTTACTGCAAGGAGCAAGGGGTCATTTCCATCAGTTATTTTGTGGCTACTATGTGCCAGAAGCATGGAGAGAAAATTATTTCTAATTTCTCCTTTAGTCTTCCCAGCATCCTTCAAAGGTAAGAAAATCTAACTATTCCCCTTTTCAGATGTGGAAACTGAGGCACAGAGAGGTGAAATCCTTTGTCCAAATTTACACAGTCTAGTCAAATTCACAGTCTCTGTGCAAACCTTGATAGAGACCCATTCGTTCAGTAATCTCTGGGCCTTGGTGGGGAAACTGAGGCCCAGAGAGTAAGAGACCAAATTCCCTAGCTCTGGGCCCATAACTCTTTCCATCGCCTATGGTGCTACGTTCACAATAGATAAGATCTCGTAAGTAACTCAGAGCTAAATTAAGCACAAGAGCGATTCAGTTCCGTTGTTTCTGGCGCGGCAAAGTGATCAGACGACCCTGTCGGTGGTCACGCTTCGGCACCTTCGTACCTGGAGGACACCATAGCAGGAGCCCGTACCAGGAGCCAGCCCGCGCGCACAACCGGAGCGCGGCACGGGGCGCGCTGAGGGCTGTCGCGGCTGGCGCTGTCATTGTACTTCCAAAGTCTCTCTCTGCCCAAAACTGGAGGAGCCGCGCCCAGCTGGGCCACCTCGGTTTCCTGGGGACCCTATTCGCAGCTGGAAGCGCCGTACTTCCCCGAGGAAACCGCAAGCAGGACCGCCGCCGAGCGCACGGGGCGGCGAGGACTCCCTTTTATGTCCAGGAATGAGGCGCGCATCGCAGCAGCGCCCGCCACCCAAACCGACTCCCCCGGGGCGCGGAGGCAGCCGGTGCCACCCTGAGACTGGGACGCTTACCTGTCGAGGCGCGCGTCTCGGTGACAGCGGCCAGAAGAGCGGAGGTGGACAGCAGCAACCGCAGGCGCCAGTCGCTCCTGCAAGAAGTGGTAGAGGGACAGCAAGTGAGGCGGGAGGCGGATGGTTGGAGGGCACCGGGCGAAGGGAAGCGGACCCACCTTGGCGCCATGGCGCGAGTCTGCGGAGCGCTCCAAGGCGCGCGGCGGACGGAACGCAGCGAAAGGCTCCGCAGGAGACGAGGACGTTGCGCCCTGGCCGCCGCGCTCGTCCCGCCTGCAGGGAACAAAGGCGGCGCTCGGCTGCTAAGGGATCCCGGCTCGGAGCTGCCCGCTTCCTGAATCACCGCGCTCTGAAACCCGACTCCTCGGCTGGCTGCCCTGCGCTCACCCAGCGCGGCGGCGCACTCGCGCCCGCCCGGGACCCCGGCGTCCCCACGCCCCTTTCCCCGGCCACGGGTGCGCGCTCCCCGCCGCCGCTTCCACCCTGGCGGCCTTACGTAATATGCGAAAAGCCGGGAGTGCGCCCCTCTGGGCAGTCCAGACCCACGCCCACACCAAGTTTGTCCCTGTCGAGGCTTCCCTGTGGATAGGCCACTCTTCTTCCACCTCGGTAGCCCAGAGAGGCTGATTTCTTTACAAGACAGACCAGGAGATTCAGGCTCAGAGGGCGAGGAGTGAATTTCCCAAGATCACGCAGCTGAAGTGAGCTCCCGATCCAGCAGTGCCCAGGAGTGGCCGCATCCTTGCAGGACGTAGGTGACGCATATAACTAAGACCTCAGGGGCCAGGTGTTCCTGAGCAGTTTGGCATCCCAGCACATTTACTACAAACGGACTCCTAGAAAGCCTAAACCAGCCATCCCTCGCCTGTCTCCATTCTATTGATGGAGAAACGAGGCCCAGAGAGGGTATGTAGATTACCAAGTCATCCACCCAGCGATCGTCAAGAGAAGACTCACTAGCGAAAGGACTGGAAAGGGTCTTTGGTTGTTGCCAAGTTCATGTACAAAGGGTCCTTGTAGGATAGTGAGCTTCCTGTCATTGAAAGAGTTATGAGTTTGGGTTCTGGCCACACCGGATTGAATCGTAGCTCTGCTCTGCATTCTGCGAAACGCGGGCACATCTGTAAAAAGGGAATGAGGAAACCTGTCCTATGGCAAGACTCAAGGTGTCGCTGAAATGGGAAGCATTTATCAGAGTGCCTGGAACGGGACAATCAGTGCTAACTGGATGTTAGTTTCTGCTGTTGATGCCGATCTTAACCATCAGGGCTGCAGCCTGGGGAGGCCTCACCTGGCAAAGGGGAGGCAGGACTCGAGACAAAGATCCTAAAGACTGACACACTGACAGCGGAGCAGCAGTACAGGTCCGCAGACAGGCTTTGTGGGCATTGTCAGGGTCGACCTCCAAATTAAATTGAATTAATTAGTGCTATTTGATAATTAGGAAATCGTACATTAAAATCCAGATTTCTTGTCTCTTCTTAAGATTTTGGAAAACCTTGCACCATGCTGCCTGCATTCCCTCGTTGCCTACAATTGATCGGTATTAGTTATTGGCTGCTACATTCCATTTAGGCAATGCTCTTCAGTTTGTCATAGTCCCCATCGCTCCCTACTGTTCTTGACACCTAGGCTAAGAATCAGTTTGCCACTTAGCAATACATTTGCACTCTTGTCTTTGCTTATGGGAAAGAGAAAAGTGGAATAGATAAAGTTTCATGTTTCTGTCTAAGAATTGTTAAACCAAAGATATATACAAAGAAGGCCATTCTTTTTTTTTTTTTTTTGAGACAGTGTCTCACTATATAGTTAGTGTAGGCTGGCCTTGAATTTGCTTATGTAACCCAGGCTGGCCTCAAACTTACACTGATCCTCCTGCCTCAGCCTCCCAGTTGCTGGGATTACAGGCATGCACGACCATGCTCAGCTGAGAAGGCCATACTTAAAGACAATGGGGAACAACATTTTTCTACATGTATAATATACAAATAAAGTGTGTCTGCCTGAAAAGTGTGAAAACTAAAATGCCATTATGAAATCAACCTGGCCTGCACAGGTTATGTCTGTTACCTGCAGCATGAAGGCATAGCCGTGTTTTCATTGGCAGGCTTGATGTTTAATGTATGAATCCAAGATACATATGAATAGGGCAGAAGATTCCTTTATGATTCTAGAAGGGAAATACTGAGTGCTCATTTCATAGTTTGTTAGTTCTGTGTAAGTATTTGACATTCAATTCACTAGAATCTAGAGAGGAAAGTCTCTGCAGGTCATTTCTCCCCTACTAGCGACTGAAAAAAGATGAATGCTGATGTGGATTTTGTATCTTTTTCACCTGGGAAGCCAGACCATGTGGATAGACAAGAAGGGGTCTCATTTTGGAGTTTGGCCTGGAAGAGGGAATCATGACCTCTGCTTGGTGGAGGACAAGGGAGGGTCTCGGGCCTGGGAGCTGAAGCAGGGGAGTGGCAAATGGTCCCAGCTGTGAGTGTGGGAGAGATGCATGCAGGAAGCCAAGCCAGGCATTTTGCCTCCTGCCAGACAGTGTTGTGAGGGCTTAAGCGATTTCCTTCCATTCAATGTGAAGTAGAAATAGCCAAGGGGAAGCATCATGTCATACCCAAGCTAGTCTAAATTGTTTACCATGGTTCAGTATGATCTGTAAGATTTTGATGTGTAGAGACAAGGGATTTTGTGTCCCAGCTCTTCCAGGACTCAACTAAATTAAGGAGCCGTTCATGTTCCTATAATCCACGCAACATTCCAGAAAATTCTACATCCAAAAGCATTTCCCAGACTGTCTGAAGCAGCTGGGAGTGGCACAGAAATCTATGAGAAGAAACTCAAACTTGATTTGGAAAGAAGTTACTAAGAATATAGTATGCCTCATTTTGAACTTGAGTTTCGTCTGTACATGGTTGAGATACCCACTTGTGAAGTCCTGGTGAGAAGGTTCACAGGAGATACCCAAAGCTTGCACCATCATACGACTTAATGAGTGGAAAAAGAGAATAAACCACTAAAAGCTGACTGGCAAAGAATTTACCAAAATAACAAAAGAAAATGACTGCCTCCTGGATCACTGAGACAAAACAATGGCAGTTTGAACCCACCACTGCCTTCCAAGAAGGATCCTTTTGTGATGATGAGCACCTTGGTGTGTTTGGATATGCAGAGGACCATAGAGTCCATAGGGACCAGAGACTAAGAACGGTTAATTCATTCAGCGCAACAGAGAATGATGGATTTGAAATCTGACCATCCAAGTGGGAAAAGGACACACCTACATACACAAGCATGCACACATGCATGTATAGACAAAGAAAAAAACAATAAAAAAGAGAAAAGAGGATGTATCAGACACCTCTGATGCACTACTGTCAGTACCCTGTCCACAACTCCCTCTCCTGTCACTTACGTGCATGGTGGCCATCTTCCAACACAGCACCTGTGTCCCTTTACCTGAGCACATTCCCTGGCCCCTGGAGCCTACTCTGCCCACAAGTAAAGCAGAATTAGCACCACCACCACCCCGACATACACATACACGCACAGAAACTCTCGAGCAGTGATAGTAGAAACGCATAGATAAAAACCTCAGCTCCTTCACGCCGCTGGTGGGAGCACGAGGTTGCATCATTTCCCCATTCCCCTCCAGAGTTTCTTGGAAAAACTGACCAAATTAACTTTTCACAGTGGAATACTGTCCTCAGGCTCAGCTTCTGGAAGAATCCAAATTATGATGCCATTTCAGATTTTGTTACCCTTCCCTTCTCCAGGATCTCTGGCCACTTGTCCCCTTCATGGTGACCATCTATCCCCGGACTCTCATTAATACTGCCAGGTAAGCTCACAGCCCTTGCCTCAACCCACATCACGTACTTTCACCCCAGTGCTTTCCTGCTAATAGGAAAGTGTAACACACTCACAGTCTGTTCAGCATCCCAGAAAGCCAGCAGGAAGTGTGGTGCAAAGTACACCCAGGAGGGAGTTTCTAGTCAGTGGACTCCAGTAAACACATTTTCCTCCCTCCCTCCTCCATATGCAAATATTCTAAGAAAGTATTTTCTAGAACGTCTTGGAAGATGGTCTCCCAATGCTGAGTAATCAGTCATGTCTGATGCCTCTATGGGCTGTCCCTCCTCCCCTGCTTCACTCCCCTTTTCTTCCCTTCCATTCCCTACAACTGCCTTCCCCAATACTGCAGAGGCACATAAGGCCTTGCCTCTGATGTCATGGCCTGGGTAGGCCAGGACAAGAGATGCTGGAGTTTATCTCCCACATTCAGACACACTCACACATTTTAAAAGGTTATCTGAGGCCGTTGTCACTTCCTGCTCACTGGCACCAGTTAACATGATGTCACCAGGAAAGGGGACCCGTATTGCAGCCTAAGGTGTTTCAGAACATAAGTCTCTATGGACTATTACAACACAGAGCAGGACGGTTAACACACCCCTGGGGACCAAATACTGAACATGCACTACTGTCCTTGGCATGAAAGTGAATTTTTAAAAATCTTCCCTGTGATTGTTTTTGCCAGATTGTGTTGTATTTAACGTGCTGACGACTCTGTTGCTGTATTCCAGTAAACATTCTACATCTGCCACAGCAGCTGCAGCTGAGGCACCCATCTGGACGAGTTTATGGCAATCTACTATCTTCCGCCACAGCGCATTTGCCTTTTGCAGGTCCACATATGTGAGTTCATGGAAACACAAAAAACCTACCTTACCTGTGCCATGTAAGTCTTGGTGGTGGCTCTAATCTCTAAACTACTTCCTGGGAGGCAGCATTGTTTCTTATCTACTCTTTTTAAGTGGAGGAAAGTAGATATTTTCAAGGACTTCCACTTGACTTTTCTTCCTAGACACAAGTAAGTTACTAATGTAAGGGTTCTACGAAAGTTCACTACGTCTATTCCAATTAAAACGTTGAGATCAGGCCTACACAGGTGTAGAAAGTACAAGTGTATTCCGTCAATAGGTAGCCTAGACTCCCATGACTCCTACTGCTTTGCACCAACATCCTTTTTTTTGTTCACACTTAAGGCTTCATGGGTGGTTTTCTACAACCAGAAAGCAAGGAAAGAAAGAATACAGGTGTTCACTTTGCTATCACCATGCTAGTTGAAAATGGGCTGTTGCTGTAATGTAGCCTTCTCAACGGTGACCCTAAAGAACAACGGTGAAGAGAACTCTCACTGATAGAACTAGGAGAGGTGCATCTGATCAGCCTTTTTGAAGGAAGGAAGAGTGATATATTTAGATAATGAATATTCCTGAGCAGTGGTCACAGGTCTTAGATGTTAGGCGAGGCCTGAAGGATCAGATTGGATGCTCCAGGACAAGAAGAGCTAAGGAAGAGTAATGTGGATCAACCTATAGAAATGAGTCCAAAATGTGTTGGCCTTTGTATCTCACAATCCTCACTCCAGTGGGTATCAAACAGTACCTCTCCTTGGCTACCCCATGCCTTGTACAATGAAAGCTTAAACAATAACAGTGAAGGCACAGCCAATGCTAAGGAAATGCTAAGCAT
The DNA here is from genome assembly GCA_004365215.1 of Cuniculus paca. Classification (NCBI taxonomy): domain Eukaryota; kingdom Metazoa; phylum Chordata; class Mammalia; order Rodentia; family Cuniculidae; genus Cuniculus; species Cuniculus paca. The sequence goes on from RJWT010014050.1 coordinate 12,977, forward strand.
CGCACACCCCATCCCTCTGCAGCAGATCCAGCTGTTGGCATTGCTGAATGCCCCACTTGCCAGCTGTAGAGGACAACAGTGAGTCCTTATAATGGTGCCACTTCATGGAAAGACCAGCCGACCACATGGTGACAGGTTGCTTTCTTCAGCCCTTTCTTGAACAAATCTTCCTCATCAGCACAGTCACCTAACTGGAAGTGGTTTACCTTCCCTGGTCAATGACCTTTGCCAGTTTCACCATCCAAAAGCTTGCAGAACACTTACTTTATTACTATTGTGTCCATACATTATTACCTCCAATGAAGGGGCCCATTTTATAGCAAAAAAATGTATGAGGATGGATGAATGACCAAGCAATTCATTGGTTTGAGTGTGTACATCACCCAGGGACAGCTGGCTTTCAGAACAATAGAAAACCCTATGAAAGAATCAGTAAGGGCACTAACTTAGGGACAACTTGGCTGAGTTGTAGCACTGTTGTGATTTGTGTTTAAACGGTGCCCCAAAACCTCATGCAGTCATGGGTGGTGTTTTTCCAGAGGTGGCTGAATCTGAAGTGTGTGACTGATTCATGGAGCAATGCTAGGCTTAAGGGTGTGACTGCTATGCTCCCTAAGGGAGGGTAGCCTGGATAAGACATAAGGGGCAGGAAGAAGTTTGCTGCTAGTTACTTATAGTTGTTGGCATTGCTTGCTTTTGTTGCTTTCTGCCTGCCATGAACTGTTTCTCCTCTGTGATGCCCCTCTGCCATGTCACCCTGCCTTGGAGCTAGCCAACGATGAAATAAAGCCTCAACAAACTGTCAGTTAAGTAAACCTTTCCTCCTTTAACTTTGGATGTTAGATATTTTGTCTCAGCAATGAGAGAAAAAGCAACTAAGACAGGTACTCTCCTGCAGGATCTGGTAGGCACAATCATTGAGTGGCCCATACACGAGGCTGTCTCCAATAGCTAGAATAGTCATCCTTCAGTAACTACAGAGGATATGTTCCAGTATGTCCATAGATACCGAAAGACAAGAATGCTCAAGTCTCTTATATAACATGGTATGTATAGTATTTGCATATAATCTACGCCCATTCTCTCTTGTATTTTAAATCACCTCTAGATTACTGATACTTGTGACATAATGATGGCACTATATAAATAGCTGTTAAACTATACTGTCTAGGGAATTATGGCAAGAAAAACTTCTGTGTGTTTTCCATACAGATGGAATTTTAAAAATGTTTTGGCCAGTAGTCAGTTGAATCCTTTGATTCTGAACCACAGATATGAAGGGTCTGGAAACCTAGAGATTGATTAAGCTCTCTAACTCTCCCAGAAGCCTTTAGCTTTTGCTGGGTAGTAGTGCTGGTGTCTAGCAGGAGAATTTTCCCAAAGGATGCAGTAAGACCACTTAACATGAAATTATGTCCAGTACCAGGTCATACTGAGCTCCTCCTACCATGGGCAAGCAGGCAAAGAGAGAGAGAGAAACTATATACATGTAGAAAGTGTGCCCTGACTACTACCAGAAGTCACAATAACAGCAACTTTGTGCAGTTAGAGAGACTATGTCTAGAATTCAGGGGACATCCTGGGGTATTTCTTGGCACTTTTGTATCCCATAATGATCTCAATTGGGCACAAAAACGAAGGCAACTGAGAGATGACATCCTTAAAGGCTGAAGGTCCATGTCACCCTCACCAGCCAGCCAAGCCAGGTCATCCAAAGTGTGGGCAGAGAACAGAGGAAATCTAGACTGGGTAGTGGGGGAGGGAGGTGAGATCAGCCCACGGCTGGGGGCACCGTAACTTGATGTACTCTTTTGTTTTCAGAGACTTTAGTTGGCTGTGAATTTGAAAATGACTTTGTGACCATTGGACTTGTACTTCTCCTCTTAGAAAACGAGAACATGTTCTCTGGAATGGAAGGTGTACACGAGAGTACACTGAGCACACAATCTTCCCTTAACCACTCAGAATGCATTCCAAGACCCCGAAACTGCAGATGGACCCTACGGACCCTATGTTTTTTCCTATGCACACATATCCATGATAAAATTTAATCTACAAATGAGGTACTGTATGAGATTAACAACAATCAATAAAACAAAGCAGTTATAACAATGAATTCAGTAAAAGTCTGTAGTATCTTTCCCTCATAATTTCTTATTAATCACTTAACAGTTTACCCCAAGTGTCACTCAGGAAGCATGGGCTTTTATGTACTGACTATTCCAAGTGTCACTCAGGCAGGGGTCATTCCAACTCATCGATTCTTGTATTGAATAAATTCAATAAAATTGTTGTCTTATATTTCCTGTTATATTATCTTGTGACACTAACGGAAGATGAAATTTTAGTTAAATAATTGGACTGGGAAGCGGTTAAACTGCCCTCAGCCTTCTTGTACTGATATAAGTGATTCAATGCCTGCATGAGGAGATGAAGTAAGACTCAGAATAGCATGCAATTTGAAATTCATGAGTTGTTTCTTTCTTTGATTTTCTCTCTGATATTTTTGGAGCACAGTTGACTGCAGGTAGCTGATGCTGTGGAAAGCAAAACTACAGATGGGCAGGCCACTGCATAGGAGCTGAGTCTATTGGGAGAGCACAAACATCCTATGTGGCACGCAGCAGACTGCGCCAGCCCAGTGCACCTCTCAAACCCTAAGGCACCACTTCATGTCCTCTCAGGACTACCTGCTGCCAGGGCACTGTCTGTTCCCCCCACAGCCATTACTGCGGAGGTCACCTCAGAACGGACTTCAAGCAAGCAAGCGTGGGTGCAGCCTCACGGTGCCTTAATTACAGCTCAGGGTTCACCTCTCCCTCCCGCTTTGGGACTTCTCCACTGACTCCCAAGCATGAGACGCTGCAGGGCTCACTTAGTGCCACACACGAGCCCCTTGGAAATACAAGAGAAATATTATGCGGCAAACTTTTGAACAATGGGAGATGGAAACAGTGGGTAAATAAGTATTTCTCCCTTCCTTTCCCAGATAAACCACGCTGAGAAGCCATTGCTCAAAAGACAGTTTCATAAGAATGTAAATGCATTTATAAGGAATACTACATATTTACTCTTCCTTCTTGCCTGCTTCATTCCCTCTTCCCTTGTTCCTTGGACTTTTTAGCTCCCTAATAAAGGAGCACAATTGTTTTTGATCAGGCTGTTTTGGGGAAACCTTGGTGAAGACAGAGGAGCAAGAGCTAAGAAGTACTGTCAGGATAACGTAAGGCCAGAGCTCTGGATGACGAAGCAGGCAGGAAAACATTTTGGAGACAGGCAGCTCAGAACCTGGGAGAAATCAGAAGTCTCACACTTAGTTTGCATTGCAGGGCATGAATTCCATATCCTGGGAGATTAATTACAAATCCTGCTCAATGAAACAGAACACAGACCGTACACAAGGCTACTATAACCACAACTTGAATCCACACGAGAGCCTGCTTTGGAGGCAAGCACAAGAACATCGGCTCTCTGGGAATTGCCTTTAATACTGAAGATGACTTTGGGCCTCCAAAAGTCACATAAAAGAAGAGACAGAAGTCATTTCCAAAGGACAGAGAAGACTATCCAATACTGATATGTGAACAGTGTAAAGTATCCAAAGTTAGGCTATATAAGTTTGTTTATTCATTTAGTTAATTTATTTATTTGATAGTTTTAAATCCAAATACTGTCCTTTAGCTTGTGACCTTAGGCAAGTGACTTATCCTCTCTGGTCCTCCAGTTTCATGAATTGAAAAATAGTCCTAATACTACAGAATCACTCAGGTGCTTAGCACTTCATTAAACATTTTACTGTCTTGTTATTATTATTTAATGCTTTTATCAATCTATTACAATAAGCCAGATTTAGAGTTATACAATATCAAATCTAGTAGAGTGCTCAGAAATCTTCAAGCCCAATTCCGCTTATGCCTAGAAGGAAAAATGGATTTGCCCAGGGTCATAGTTAATCCAGACAAAACCTGAGCCAAGAGTCCTGATGCCTATCCAGGATTTGTCTCTCTATTCTTTGGGGTGCCTTCCTGCCTGGTTCCCCCCACACATCCAAGGGTGAAGACCATCCCAGATCATAGAATTATAACACATCCTAAGGGTCTGTCTGTCCCGTCAAGCACTGCTCTAAAGGGTGTTACTTGACCAAGAAGCATTGGTCAGCCATGGTTCATGTTGGTGTTTTCTAACCTGTGGCCCATCCTCAAGTCACTTGTGGAAAAAGGCTAAGAATGCAGATTCCTAGTCTTTACTCAACACTTACCAAATCCAAATATCTGGAGGTGGGGAGGGGGTTGGAATTTTAAGCAGCTCGTGGAGTCCTTCTTGTACACACTAAAGTTTCATTGCCATTGGCCTAAAAGTTCACATTTCTGTTTCTCATGGCACTTAGTTGCTAAACTCTGTCTTGAAATTCCTTGCATAAGAACACTTTTCATTCTCAAATACTATCCTCACAATGATGTATTTGCAGTTTCCAGATCAATCTATCAGCCAAGACTTCTCTTGGATGGATTTTCCCACTTACCACACCCTTAGAAAGAAAAAAATGTGTTCTATCAAGTTAGTGCCCTTAGACTCCAAAATTTTGTAGGGAAAGCAGTCCAGAACTAGAGAGAACTTTGTATCCAATCTCACATCCGAGACTCTGTTCTGCACCTTTATTTACTTTAAAGAAATAAGACAATGAAAAGGAAAAAAAAGAAAGAAAAAGAAATAAGACAATGAAGGAATTCCCTAGGTTCCATTTGACCAGACAAGGGGATCCATTGAAGGAGATGTGGGCAAAAGCTTCTACCTGTGGGCTGCCTGCCATCCATTCACCAATGTGCCAGACAATGCACCAGAAAAATCTCAGGGCTAAAGAGAAAGCCCCAGAGGTCTCTTATCAACTAATTCTCTCATGCTATGTCTCTCAGTACCAGGTGACCAATGAGGAGCAGTTGGCATTACTGAGCCCAGTGGTCTTCCCAGGACTCTGCCCTGAAGCTGACTGCTCAGGAAACCTTGTGTTTCACATTTCTGCACAGAAAGAAGAGATGAGTCCAACCCTTTCAAAAGTTCTTGCATCACAGTGGAGAATAAAACCAGTCATGGTGGACGTGGAGTGAGTTGAGAAAGGGTGAGAGTGAGGGCCCAGAATTCAGTGGAGAGCCCTTAAGTGAGCATTTCCCAGCTTCACTAAATCCTGTTCTGGTCTTATGCCAGACGGGCACCCTGCTTCTCCAAACCCACTCCAAACTTCCCTGCTGTCATGTGTCAACAGGCCAGATTCTCACCTATTAGGAGTAGCACAGGAGTAAATGCTGCCTGGGGATCAAGGCAGGGCCAGTCTCAAGGGGTGTGATACTGGCCAAAGGAGAGCCAGCCACCATCTGATCTACCTCTGCCACTAAGGCTCCAGTCAATTTAGTCTGAATCCCACTGGAGATCAAACTCACAACCTGGAGCTTACCAGGCAAGTGCTTGAACAGCTGGGCTAAATTCCCGGCCCTTTTTGCTTTATTCTTAACAACCATTTAATCAAAACCTCACTGTTAAATAGTTTAAAAGGCACTACTTTCAGAAAATGGGGCTTATCCGGTCCCTCCCTATCCTGGTTTTTAGTTTTCCTGCTTTCTGAATTTGGAGACTCAGTGTTCTCCTCTTGACTTTGATGCCGTCTCTGTTACCATAACCTAAATAAGATTATGCCAAATTGCATGAGTGGGGGCCTTCATGGCTTCCCCACCTACATACTCCATGTGATCATCATGTCTACCCTGGACAGGGCATGTATCATCCTCATTTTAGAGATGAGGAAGCTGAAACTCAGAGAAGGTAAGTGACTAACTTTCCCAAGGTCAGGAGGCAGATAAGGGCCAGGGTTGGAATCTGAACTTCAGTCTTGTGGGCTCATAATCATATTCCACTCATCCCACTTCACTCTACCACCCAAGAAAAGTACACAAGCTTTACTCCAAACTTGGCTCTCTTACCTGGCTTTCCAGGTAATACAGGAAAAGCCACTTGAGAGTTTTCTCAGTTTGCATGAGAAGTTGCAGGAGGCTGTAGAGTTTCTGTGGGAGATGCAAGTTTCTAATAGAAAGACAAATCTGTTGAAATCCCAACACGCTATTCCTCATGTGAGTGCCTTGCTATTTGTTCGGGGTCAGCCCCCCAGGCCCCCAACCGAATACTTACCTGTGGACTATGAATAAAGTGGAAAGGTCAGGATGGCTTAACGGACTCTTTTTAGAAAAGCTCAGAAGTGTAAATAATCTTCAGAAGAGACTCCCCTCAAAAACAAATAAAATAAGAAGTAACTTTTTATATTTGTTTAATTTGAAGGGGCAAGATTTAATTACCTAGAAAATCATCAGAACAACTCTTTGCTCAAATGTTAACATACCTGTGTAACAAGGGATACATATATATATATATATATATATATATATATATATATATATAAATTTTTTTTTTGTAAACCAAATTTCCTCTTTTATGTTTGGAGACCTCATGAAATGGAACACCTACCTTCTTCAAAAGATACATTGATGCCATAAAAATGTTCCTATGCTTTGACTCAATAATCCCCTTCTGGGAAGTTAGCCTAACAAAATACTCTGAAATATAGAAAAAGTCATATGCAAAAAAGTACTCATCAAAGAGCTGCTTAGTGAAAAACTGGAATCAACCCAAATATTCAAAAAGAGGAAGGAGAGTAGTTAAATATAAACCTTGAAGAGGTTTTCTATAGCCATTAAAATTGATGGATACAAAATTTATGAAGAATCATACAAAATGCTTACGATAATATTAGGTGAAAAACTCTGAAAAAACATTCAAACACACATGAGTTGTAAAAACAGCATGGAAACATAAAAATATAGTTGTCACTATGTCCCAGCGATAGGCCTGTGGATCTTTACCTTGTTTTCAGATTTCTCTTACGTTAATATATCTCTATTTTTGAAATAAGTTTAAATCTTTACTAAAAATAGCAATAGGTGTTATTAATGTTTTAAGTAAGAAGAAAGAGCATTAACATAGGTTAGAATAAGATGAGAATCTGTTCATTACATTTGTAAGTATCTTTAGACTATTCTCATGTTTTATGAATAAATATGGAAGATAAACAAAAAAGCAAACATAAAAGTATAGCTTTGCTCAAGGCAAAAAAAATCAAATTATATTCTTGCAGAAGTCATTCCAAGTTTAAGAATTCTCTTATTTCCTTGTTTCCTGGTTGCTGTATTTACACATACAGGGCTTTCTTGTCATGGAGTATTGAAATGAAACTTAGTGTTTATTTGTAGCACTCAGCATGTCACGGGTATGTGTATGAGTGCTAGATTGAGAAAACAAATCTCATTTCTCACTGAACCACCCAGGATACTCAGAATCGTGGCAGAGCTGGAAGGAAGCATTACAGCCATTCAAATAGATGTCCCCTTGGCTGAAGCATGTGTCCTAGTGATGTGAATGGCAAGGTAGATGTGCAGGGTCCTAGGCATGCTATATGTGTGAAAGAGTCAAAGTCCTACCTCAGAGAAAAACAAAGACAATTTACAGATGCACAATAAACTGAAAAAAAAAAAAAGGTCAACCATGTAAATCCAAATACCTAGGAAAATGCAAACTGGAAAAGTAAATCAAAGGAACATAATTCTTTCCAAAAGTGTGGAGGGCACAAAAAAAGTCACTGTTCTGGTTATCTATTATTGTATAGCATACTATCCAAAAATTTAGTGGCTCAAAACAACCACCATTTAATATGTGTCATGATTTAAGCATCAGGAATTCAGGCAGAGCTCTGCTGAGCAATTCTCTTGCTCTTCAGGGCAGCTAAGGACACTCAGTGACAATCGTTTGGCAAATAGGTTGAGAGTCTCCAATGCTTCACTCACATGCCTGTTCCCTGGGCAGGCCAGCAGGCTTGGACTATTGGCCCCACCTCCTACAATGGGCCTCATTAACACACAGCCTCCTCAGATGGCCAGATGTCTTCCATGGTAGCTGCCATCTCTTGCACCAGGGCAGAAGCTGCAGGGCTTCTTACAACTTAGCTCAGAAGTCTCAGAACATCAGTTCCACCATGTACCAACAGCCAAGCAAACCCTAACCCTAACCTCAGCACCAACCCCAACCCCAACCCTAACCCTAACCCTAACCATAACCATAACCATAACCACGACTCTAAGGCCAACTGGATTCTAAAAGAAGGGACTCAAATTCCACCTCTCAATGGAAAAGGTATCGAGGATTTGGGATCATCTTGGATCTTCAACAATACTATTTACATACATTAAATTGGTGGGGGCGGTGAGTTGCAGGGAGGTGCAGTGCGGACATGTAACCCAGTGAAGACAAAG
>RJWT010014051.1:0-21349 GCA_004365215.1 Cuniculus paca
GTGTTGTAGCCTAGATTCTTTTTCTCAGTGTGACAGAAAGTCGTGGTAGGTTTTAAACAGGGGTATCATATGATCCAATTTGCCTTGCAAAATTGCATTGGCTTCTTCAGGAGAAAACACGACTGGGACCCCCTGGGAGGCAGAGATCCCAGGTAGGAGGCTGTTGCTCCAATCCCTCTGATGACGAGTGAAAGCTGCTGAGTTAATTCCACCATATGGAAGCTACGAGGCTCCCACCCCTGTGAAAATGCAGGGTACTGTACACAAAATCCAAAGACACTGAGTTTCTGAAGAATGGGGAATAGATGAATAGAACAGTCAGAAACGGTCATGGGAAATTTATGCTTTGAGGGAAGTTTATAATTTTTATGAGAGGATGGGTAGGCAAAGGCCTCTTCCTAGCAAGGAACCCATGACATAATTCCTTTTGAAACTGACCCCAATGGAACATCCACAGACTGTTTTCATTCTTCATATTCCTTTAGTTTTGGAAATCCTTTGACTTCGATGAGGCTCTCCTTCCCTTGGGGCTACTCCCACTGTTTCCTTCATTGACTGACTCTCCTCAGAATGTGGAAAGCTTTGTGCTGTCCTTAATTCTTTTTCTCATCCAGAGAAAAGGTGATAACCTTTTCAATGTAACCATTTACTTTATGGGCATCTGTGTCCACAGTCTCCATCATTCTCCAGAATCCCAGATCAGGGTTACTACCTGGGCAACAGACTCTGAGCTAACAATTTGCCTTGTCCCCTTCACTCTATTACCTCTGAATTAGGCACCAGTTGACTGCTTGATTTAGTGCCAAGGTTGTTTCCAGAAGTCCCATGAGAGTGTCACCTACCTTGTGATGGCACAACATGGATGTCTTCTAATACCCCCTAGTTTCCTTTTCTATGAACTATAACAGCATCTGCAAAACTGGTCTCCCTCAAGCTGGTCCTTCTCAGGCACCACATGGGACATATTTCCTTGACCTAATGTGACGATCCAGGTAGTATTTATAGGATATCCCAGAAAGTTAGAAAGAAATCATAGGATCATAGTCCCCAGAGCAATCTTCTCCTAAAATGCTTTCTCCAAGGCTGGAATCATTATGTCCCTCTCCTTATTTCCCATTGATTCATTTCTCTTTGCAACATTCTTCCCTTGGCTCCTACATCATGACTCAACTTTTAGTTCCAAACTGAATCCTGATATATTTCATAGTATCCACCAAATTACTTTCCTGTCTAAACTTCTCAAACTCTGCCTGGATCTGATTTTTTTACCTCCATTTTCCAGAAGACTTTGAACTCAGGTGAAGTTTCTACCTGCTTCTTCTCCATAACACCTGATTAATGAAGAGAAATACCTGGCTCTGGACACTTCCTAACTTGCCAGCCATCTGTTTTAGAGTCTTACATCTGACTCTGCCCTCATGTGCTTCTTAAATGCTATTCCCCTAAACCATGTCATGTGATCCTGTTCCCTTTCTTTACTAACCCACGTGAAGTCAATTTAAGCCTCCTTATCTACAAGTTCTGCCTCCTTATATTCAACCAAACACACACTTCTTTATCATCATCCCCTAAACAATACAGTATCACAAGTATTTTTATAACATTTACATTATTTATAATTGATATTATAAATAATCTAGAGATAATTTAAAGTATGTGAGAAGATGTTTGTCTAAAGAATCATGCTAGTACAGTAAGGAAGAGCTAAGAGAAAGACTGACCTACCAAGGCATACACCAAGCCCTACAATGTATTATTAATAAGGAAGCAATTGAGCTCTGGTGTCAAATCCAGGTTTGTGGGTTTAAATCCAACTCTACTACTTATTATCTGTGTTAGGCAGACTATTTAAAGTCCCTAAGGTTATGATCTATAAACTCGCACAAGTATGACACATAAAGTCCTTTAGAACAATTCCAGAACAGGGTTGGGGCTCAGTAAACAGTGGATGGTTAAGATTATTAGGAAGATGATGATAGTAAGAACAATAATGTAATTTATTAAATCCCCATCTATAGGTAACATACTGGGCTATGTACTCTATGTGCCTTTTCACTTATCTTCACAAAAACCCTGAGAAGTAAAAATTTGTAACACACACACATGCACCCAAACACACACATACACAAAGGCTATAAGTTGTCTAACTTGTATCAACTAGTAAGAATTGAGTTAATGTGCTAGGTTGCTGTTGTGCTAAAATGATGATTTATCTTTATGGTTTGGCAATCCTTGGAGCTCACTGATGAGTCCAACTCAGTGAGAGTAGCCTTGCTTCTGTCCACATCATATGTTGAGCTTTCGAGGAAAATTTTCTTTAAAAAAAAAAACTCACTTCTTAGAAAAGTGAGTTTCTAATGGACTGTGCTTGGACTATCTGACTATTGCAGTGGGCTAAGTTCCGGAATACACAAAGAGATACTTCGGCCACGTAAAAAAGCCTTGAACCTATCCTGGCAACTCAAAACCTACTGCCACCTGCCCCATTGCCAACACTGTAACAATGGCAAGAATCTTGTTGCAGCCTCTGTGCAGATTGCCTGGGTAATCTTATTGTTTTTTTGTCAAGTCTCAAGGTCTTATATTATCTTCTTATTCTCTTATATGTTGACAAAGTTCGAGTTGATGCCTCAGGAAAATCCAGCAGTCATTGTTGAAAATAAAGAATATTATTGCAAAATATACTTGCAGAAAGTAAATAACATAGAAAATATTTAACCTGAGATTGAAGAGATTTCATTTAAATGAAAAGGAAGTTAAAAGTAAAATTATACTACCTAATTTCAAATTTAGAATCTGGCAAGGAAACACTTTGGCCTCTTCTGCATCAAAGTAGTTGGGTCCTTTCCTATATTCATTTGCTCAATCCAGCTTCCATCTCAGTATTCGAAACCTTTGAACAGAGAAGACTGCTTTGAAGAACAGCATTGGAAATAAAAAGGGCTGGGAGCAAAACTCAGTGCAGACATCCTAAATTCAATACCCAGTACTACCAAAAGCAGAAGGAGAAGGAGAAGGAGAAGGAGAAGGAGAAGGAGAAGGAGAAGGAGAAGGAGAAGGAGAAAGAGAAGGAGAAAGAGAAGGAGAAAGAGAAGGAGAAAGAGAAGGAGGAGAAGAAAAGAAGGAGCTTTCCCAGAATTAAGGGAAAAGGAGAAAAAGCAGAAATGCATTTCTATAGGTTTTTTTCAGTTGGCTCCCAGTTGTCCTATTAATTACTTTAAGAGTCCTCAGTTAGTTGCTTTATATATTCTGTTCAAAACTTGCAGTTGTAATGAATGCAAAAAAAATCAGGCAGCATGTACTTATTCCTTTGAACAAGATTCAAAATAAAACAACATGATTCTTTCCAATTCTCTATTATTATGCTTAAAAAAAAGTTAGTACTTGCTTACCATGTGGTGGATGCGATGCTAAACATTTTATAAGCATGATTTACATATAAAAAAACAAGCACTTGGAGTAATTATTATTATTACCCTCCTCTTAAAGATGGAGAAACAAGCTTACCCGGGTTAAGTGCTCATAATCACACAACTGGAAAACCAGGTATAACCCCAGATTGGACCAGAGCCAAATTTTGAGTCACTGGAAAGTATAGCCGTAACCAGCTCCGTCATGCAACCTGGGCTAGGCTACAGCCGCAAACAATTTGATTATAGGTATGGATCAGGCCGTAGGCATCTCTGAAACCCATGTATTTCTAGCTTTCAGCATTGATTAGGTCAGGTTGAAAGATGTACTTATGCAGAAGGCAGGTTGAGATTTAATATTGCTTTGTGTTGGTTATCAGGCAGGTGTTTGTTTAAAGGAAGTGAAAACAGGTGTGTGGGCCTTGATTCAATTACACGATGGAGGGGAACACACTGATCCATGGCCATTTTCAAGGAGAGATGCTGATTGTGCTAATTAATCATGTGTCTGTCAGAACAAAATAGAACATAATAGAAAATGATGTTCCAGTTGCCATAGGTATGGAACACAGACTTTTGTAGCCAGCTCTCCCAGCAAACACACACAACTGTTTATGATGACAGTGACTAAGATGCAGTACCTGGCTCCTCCCTGATTACCAAGTATAAGATGGTTTGAAGAAAGGGTGTTTTATAAACTCTTGCCAGCAGCATGGAACCTCTTCCATCAGGAATCACCTCTTTCCTTTCAAAGAGATTAATTGAGTCTTTTAGATCATATGGGTATCCTTGAGATGTGCCTGGAAGGGATATTTTCTATTCTGTGTCTTGGAATGCTCAATCTACTTCACCTGACCAGACATTTATGCTCATAATGGGTACCACAGTGGTGTTTAATTCATTCCCTAATCTATCTGCTTACTACTCAACAGCCAGACTGGGCTTTTAAGAATATAAATCAGGCAAACTGATCTTCTGTTTAAAAATTCCAGTGACTTCTCAGTACATTGGCGATTAAATCTCAACTCGTTTATCAAACCTGTACATAACCCAACTCTCTGTAGCTGTGTGATCTCATTTCATACTTCTCTACCTCTCTGTCTCTGCCCACCACCTCCTGCCTTGTTATAAAGTTCATGGATCTTCTTGTCATTTCCTGAGCATGTTAAAGCCATTATCACCTCAGGTGCTCTTCTTGTGCCTGTTCCCTCTTTGAATTTGCTTTCAACTTTCCTAAGGTATTCACGTAGCTGACACCTTCCCTAGCAGATCTCTGTTCATATTTCATATATGATTTCTTTAGGCAAATTTGCTTGACACCTGCATTAGTTTCCTAACACTATAACAAAAACCTGAGATAATCAACTTCTAAGGAAGGAAGCCTTATTTTGGCTTGTAGTTTTGGCAGTTTCAGTCCATGATTAGTTGACCTCATTGGTTTGCAGGGAGGTAGCACATCACGGCAGAAATGTGTGATGCAAACAACTGCTTCTCTTATGGTTGGCAAGCAAAAGAAAGACAAATTAGAGAGAGAGTGAGAGAGAGAGAGAGAGATTGCAGTCCCACAATCTTCTTCAAGTCATGTTCCCAGTGACCAGAAGACTTTCTACTAGGTCCTGCCTTATAAAGTTTCCACCATCTCTTAATCGTGCCACGTTGGGAACCAAATCTTCATTCATGGGCTTTTGGGTGGTGTTTCATGTCCAAATTCTAGCAACAATCCTATCTAAATAGGGCATCTTTCTATACACACCTCTCTATGTTCTCTATCCTCTTATCCCACTTTGTTTTCTTTTTAGCTCTAGGCTTTTGGATGGAGTGGAGAGGAGGTAATGGAGAAAATTATTCCCTGGGTTGAGACTCCTTTTCTCCTGCTGTGTTGCATTGAAAACACATTGCTGCATTAGAGATCACATTTCAAGAGACCTCCTTGTCTCAGCATCTAAAATTGGAGTGAGTGTTACCCTTAACAATGAAAAGAAACTACATAAAAGTTGTAATTTTTGTAAACCTATGTCAGAGTTGAGATCACAAAACAATCAAGGAAATTGAAATCCAAGGAGTAACACATTCCGCCTCTTCTAGGAGAATCAGGGCTTGGCAGAAAAATGTTGGTTTTGTTTGTTTGTTTTGCATAGATGTAGGCTATTAATTTTTGTATATTGATTCTATGACACGCTCACTAAAATATTATCTTGTTTTAATTTTTTTATTAGTACTTGTTTGCAGTACATCATGTTTATATTCACCTTAGAGGGTAGGTACATGTACTCAACATATCTTAATTCTTTTTACTCCCTTTTCCCTCTCCTCCATCCTCCCTCATTCTGTCTCTGGATCCCCCTTCCATTTGCAAAAGATCTGCCTTCCTGTTTCCTATTGGCTTTTAGTTAGTTTCTTTTTTAATTTTCCAAGGAAAAATTACCCATTGGATATCCCTCATGAATGTAAGGGCAAATATTCTTGAGTATATTAGTAATCTACGTTTTCTTTAGATTAAAAAAAATAGCAAATCATGATAAAGTAGGGTTTATTTTGATAATAGATTGGTAGACTTTAAAAATAAATTAATACAATTCATTATATTAAAAGACTGTTAATAGAATAAAGGAAATATACATATAATCATCTCAACCGATTCAGAAGAAACATTTGACAAAATTTACATTCTAAATCTCTACATAAATTGAGATTAAAAGGAATGTCTACCAAAATGACAAAGGACAAAATTCTACAGTTAACATTATCATTAATGGTAAAATCTTTAGATAGTGGATCCTTAAGAGACAGAACAAGGCACGGATAGCCACTTCCACCTCTCCTATTTAATATTTTACTGGACATTCTACATGGTTCAAAAAGGCAAGAAGAGTGAATGGGAGGTCTACAGATTATAAAAACATAAAATTCTCTTTGAAAATGATATTATCGTCTACATAGAAAATATCAAAGAATCTACAAAAGAGCTACCAAAAGAATGAATTTAGCAAGATTGAAGGAAGTATAAAAGCTGTTTTTGTACATACTACCAGTGAATAATGACAAAATTCCAGCAAAAATTTAAAATTTTTAGGTATAAACCTAACAAATATCTGGAAACCATTTGCTGAAAACTATAAAATATCAGTGATTAAAATAATTAAGATGACCTAAGTAATAGGAAAGAGATAATGTGTTTATCGATTAGAAGAGTCAATATTAATAAGATGTAATAAACTGTATACCCAAATCTGACTCCGTATCTTAGTGAATTCAGGTACGATAAGATATACAAGTAATATTTTAAAGGAAACTGGCAATCATTTTCTAAAATTTACAAAGGAAAACCAGGGACTACAATGGCCAAGACTAGTTTAAGTAAGAAGAATAAAAGAAAAGGACTCAAAATGCTTGATTTCAAGACTTTTTATAGAGCTACAATAAGTAAGAAAGTATGGTTGGAAAAAACACAAGATGATTATTGAAATAGGAAAAAGTCAAGAAATTGACTCATAAATACAGTCAACCCTTATTATTAATGGATTCTATGTTTGAAAATCTGCTTTTTTTTTTTTTGCAGGTTTTCCCCTGAGAATTCGTCCGTATCTGAGCCATTAGTCAAAGAAGTGTAACTGAATATCCAGAGTTCCAGTTTTCAATAGGAGAAGCCCCACGAGTTCTGAAAATGAGTCTGTCAGCACTGCCTGCATGACAAGATGCAGAAGTACGAGGAAGAGAGGATATATGTAGAATGCAACAGCAGAAATTGTCGTAGAAAGGGGTTGTAGGGATCTAGACATGAGATCTAGGGTTGGAGCAGATGCCATTCACTGAAAACAGAAAAATAAAGACCCTCTGACCTAGTAGGGGTAAAAGAAAAAAGTCCACAAAGGCATCTGGTTGAAGGGTCAGAGAATAGAAACATGGATTTTGGAGCAGCGTTCTAAGATGGAGTCTGCTTACTAGAGAAGCTTAGATAGTGAAAAATTGGGGCACAAAGTGTGGTCTTACCAGATGCTGATGGTGACTGATGTCTAGTTGACTCACTGACCCATAGTTCTTTGAATTTCCCTTTCACGTAGTCATAAGAGCTGTACCAGGCCCAGAGTTTAGAGTGACAGTGGATCACTGGGGAGGAGTCATTCTAATTTAGAAAGTTAGGAGGATTCTCAAGTCTAAGAATATATCAAAAGCAGAGCGTTCCAAATGACTGCATTACAAGGAACTTCTCCCAATTTGATTTGATAATTTTTTGCTGTTTTACTAATTTGGATCACTGATTTAGTCAATAAAAAGTTATTGTATACATAGTCTATTTCAGGCACTGTTTTCTGTAGGTTCTCAGAAACGCAAAACAACATAAACAAAATCTTGTTTTCATGTAGCTTACATTCTGGTGGTTAGGAGCAGAATGTGAACAGCCTATGCAAGTAAAAACAATAAAATAAAAGCAGTACAATTTCAAATGATATTAAGCATTTTTATATAATCAATAAATTAGACAATATTATAGTGCCTATGGGGGTTATGTATCACCAAGTCATCAAAGTGGGCCAGAGTAATGAAATTAAGCCAATGACAACAGGTGTTCATGTAGATACAGTGAAACTGGAACTCTTTTCCATTGCTAATAGGAAAGCAAAATGGTCATAGTGACTTTAAAAAACAGTTTGTCAGTTGCTCAGAAATGGCCAGCATAGTTACCACTTGAGTTAGCTGGTCTATTCCTGTCTACCTAAGAAAATAAAAATATATGGTCACACAAAGAATTGTATGTTAATGATCATAAAAACATTTTTTGTAATGGCCAAAGAGTGTGAAAACACAAATCTTTATGAACTGATGAATGGATAAATAAAGTATGGTCTATCCATACAAAGGAGTATTCTTCAGCAATAAAAAAGCATAAAGTAATGACTACTACAATATGCATAAATCACAAAAACATTGCATTAAGTGAAAGAAACTAGACATGAAAAGGTTATACATTTTATGATCACATTCATATAACATTTTCAACATTGTCATATCTACAGTCAGAAAGTACTTTCTCAGTTTTCTAGGACTGAAGAATGGGGTGGGGAAAACTGGGAGTGCTGCTATGGGTACAAGGTTTCTTTTGAGAATGATGGAGATATTACAAAACTGGATGACTGCACAATTCTGTTAATATATGATAAACCAAAAAATTGTGTACTTTAATCGTATCATATGTAAATTATATCTCAGTAAAGTACTAAAAAATAATAAGATGACCATGTGAGCATCAGAAGGCAGGGTGGAAACAGCCAGAAAGGAAACAGCAAGTATAAGCACCCCAAGAGGAAATGAATTTGTCCCATTCACATAACAGGAAATCAGAAAGGCTGAAGCCGATTGAAATAGGGGCCACATCAGATATGCTGCATGTGTTAGTCAGTTTTCAGTCATAATTACAAACATAACAAGTTAACCTTAAAAGAAGGAAAGGGTTTATTTTGCTTAGCAGTTTCAGGGTTTCATCCACGACGTCCTGACCCCACCTCTTCTGGGCTAGTGGCAAGGCAGTACACACGCAATGCACATGGCAGAGGGAAGCCACTCACTTCAGGCTAACCAGGAAGAAAAAAGAGAGGAAGGGGCCTGGGTCGCACTATCCCTTCAGGACACACCCCAGTAATCTAACTTCTTTCAGCTGGGCCCCACTCCTTACAGGTCCACCACTTCCTAATAGTACCGCAGGCTGGTGATCAAGCCTCTAACACAGCTTTTGAAGGATGTTCAACATCCAGACTACACCTATCTAGTAGGCTGTGGTGGAGACTCTGGGTTTTATTCAGAATCTAATGAGCAGCCATTGAAAGGTTTGAAGTAGGACTGGCATGATGTATGGATTTTAAAATTAATTGTCTTCTTTCTGGGTAGTTGATTCAGGGGGCATGAAGTTGTCTTGGTTACTTTTCTTTCATTGCTGAGACAAAATACCCGACACCCAAAGTGGAGGAAGGAGAGGTTTATTTCTTACAGTTTTGGGGTTTCAGTCCATATCCAGTTGGCTCCAAAGAAGGGTGACATGACTGAGGGAGCAGCTGTTCATGGCAGCTCACAAGCAGCAAGAGCAAAACAGAGCAGAAGAGCAGCAAAAGAGACTCGAAACATGTCTTCTTCCCTCCCTTACATAGTTTGCAGGCTCCACCTCTGGATGCCTGCAGCACTCACACTGATAATCCCAGCACTAATTCCAGTGCTAATCCCAGCACTAAACCCGGCACTAAACCTAACACTAGGCAATGAATCAATCACAAATGCTAGATTCAGCTGCTTCCATGACTACATGAGGCTTTTGGGGGCCACCTATGTACAAACCATAAGGGAAGTGAAGCAAGGGAAACAAGACAGGAGCTACTGCAGTAATTTGAACAGCACTCAGAAATTCAGATTTTTCCTTTCCTTTTTCATATTTCTTTCTTTTCTTTCCTTTCATCATAACTATCTTTTCTTTGGTTCCTAAAAAAGTAAAGTCATCTTACATTTACTATAACGTAATCAGTTGTAGTGAGTTGGCCCAGAAAAAGATACTAACCAAAATATTTGACTCACCGTTAACCTTTACTAGTCACAAAAGAATAGTCTATTAATAATAAAAAGCTTAAGCTACTTTATGTAATTAGTATTTATAAAGGGAATAGTGTCCCAATTTAGTATCTAAATCTGCTTTTCACTCCAAAGGCACTATTAAGGAAAACATAGGCCTCTTTATGTGTCTGTGACAACTCTTTCCATACTGATTTCCTACCTCACAGCCTCCGAATGAGTTTCCCACATCACAAAGCACAGTCTTCCATGCTATATTTGGAAGAAGAACAATAGGGTATCTGTAGGAAAACAGAATTTGCATCAGACTCCTCTTCTTGCCTAAGGGGTTATTTCCCTTTTGCAAACTAAAGTGGGTGGCAGAGAATAGGAAGGCTTTGTTAGACCATTACTCTTGTAATGAGATTCAGGTCTGCTATTCAACACAATTTTCAATGGCCACTTTCTCCAGGCTAAATTACTGCCTACAGACATTTTGATTACAAAATAGAATTTAAAAATAAAAGAAGACAAAATGCCTCTTATTTTCTCACACACTCCCACCTCTTTGAGTTTTTAAACTTATCTGATGGAGGAAGTTTGCATAGCAGGCCGCTTGCTCAACCTTGAAATGTCCCACTCTCATTTGGGATTCCTCCAGCCCTTCCTCAGTCTCGTGACAAGTCCCAAGGCAGCTCTCCAGATGACCCAGATAGATCTATGTCAGGAGCCAATCAACCTTGAAAATATGAGTGAGTTGACACTTTCTCTTTCAGCCAGCCCCAAAAGCTCCTATGTTGTGTCCTTAATCCCTCTAACTGATCCCATTATAGTTTAGTCTAGAGAGATCAAAGTGTGCTTTAAAATAGGTTTGCAGGTAACTTTAGAATTTCAAAAGAAAGTTTTGTGTTATTATCTGTTTGTTTCTTTGTAAGAATCTTTTTTATCTGTGTCTTGTACTCCAAGTAACAACTTTGAAGATAATGATACCCAGTGCATTAACTATTGTTATTCTCATATTATTTTGTTATGAAAGTTTGTTTTCATAAGATAAAAAAATTATTTAAAAATCAATTTTAAAAAATCTTCAAGTCCATGTCCTGAATATAAACTGGTAGTAGGAATCTTACCACCTCTTCTACAAAGTCTCAGTGCACTGTGTTGACACATGGGGCTGTGCCCTGGTGGCAGCTTCACGAATCCACTGACTTCAAACGTCAACTACCTGCTATGAATCCTCTCCCCTCCCAACTAAAGTGGGCACAACAGAATGTCTTTTCCACACCATGCCCGGAGTGTACGGAATCACAAGACTGTCTCAGAGCTTCACTCTGCCTAAGTCCACCATGCTGCCATTTCTGCTTTGCCTACCCCACAGAGCCATGGGACACTTTCCTAGACAGCTAGTCAGAGCCTCACATAGGAAGCAGGCTGCAAGTCCCCTGAGCTCTGGGATTGCCAAATCTCTCTCAGAAAATCCCACAGGTCTAACAGGACACCAGAACAAGGGCTTCCCACCTACCCTAAAACGAGATGATTTCCACGTCTTCTCTTTTTCCTAGATCTCCACCCTCAACTCTAGCCCCAGTGAGACTTTCTCAGTCTAGCTTAATTTCCATTCTTTCATGCTTCGAAGCCTGATCCCTGAAAATCTAGTTTGAGATTTTTTTTTAAAGATAATACTACTTTTGCTCCCTAATGTCCTGATTAATTGTTCTTTTGACAGGGACTTTAACACATTCGAAACTGAGCCATGATTCCTTTTTCTAGGCACGATTCATCCTCCAGTTTCCTGAAGCAAGAAGCCTCAAACTTCAGACCAAGTCTTAAGGACCAGGAAAACTGTTTGACAAAGGCGAGGGAAGGATAAAGGGGAAATTGCATGACCTTTTACAAAGATGCTCAATTGTAAAAATAATGCAGATATGTTTCATGGCTGTAGCTACTCCATAATAAATTGTTTTCCAATTCTGCTAATTTCCCATTTTGATATATAGGTAACTTCTCATGTTGCCAAAGTATCTTCCTCTTTATATACACACAAAACATAAACTTGCCAATAATGACCCTATTCCATATCTTCCCCATGAGTCATTATTATTCACTTAAATCTTTGCTAGTTTGATAGATGAGTTCAATTTCATTTGTGAGTTCAAACATACTTTCATATACAGTACTTTGGACCCTTTTGGATTCTTCTGCCTCTTCTTCTTCTCTTCCTTCTCTTCCTCCTCCTTTTTTCCTTCCCCTTTCTCTTTTTCTTCTTTGGTGGTTAGTTGTCTATTCAAATTCATTGCCCATTTTCTCTGCAGTTCTATTAATTACATTTTTAAGAGTATAACTATAAAATGAAGGTCGCTCACATAAGAATGAGAAGAGACAGCCCATTCAGAGCTCACTCATGCCAGGGAGACAACCACCATCATTTGTGTTTGGCAGAGATGCAAAACACAGGCAGAGGAGTGGGACCTCTTTATAATGGGGGGCGGGGGAGCTTTAAGTGTGCCCTGACCAGAAATTTTTGACCTATGAAAGCTTGAAGCAGGCTAACTAGAAGCAAGCCTTCCTGTATAATTACCTTATGATGTCTATTTGCCTTTTTCTGGTTGATTTCTAGGGTTGGAGGTAGAGGAAAAAATTAGAGAAGTAGGCAGTTACTGAGCAGGTTCTGATTCTCTGGACCAAACCAGTTGCTTCAGAGTTGGAGAGTAAGGGTTCGACTTCTTTACAGGATCTAGTCACCTGTATATTCAGTTCCTCAAGAAGGAATGTTATCTCCTTCTCATTGATATGCAGGAAATCTTTATAGATTAAGAAGATTCTATCACTGCCACATTATGTTACAAACTGATCCTGAGTTTTGGATTTGTTAATGTGCTTATGTTATATCAGTTTTTAAACTTTATATAAACTACTAGTTTTCACAGCCTTTTCTTTGGTTAATTTAGGACAATTTTTCATATTCATAGAATGTAAAACTTGTATTTCCTCCTAGAAACTTGAATGGGCTACTTGATCTCTTATATTTAATATTATAATTTATTTTGAATTTATGTTGGTCAAAGGTAGGGGGTAGTAACTAATGCTCTTTCTACCTGACTTTATATGCCCATTTATTGATTATTTTTCATTCCCTATCAGTGAGTTTCTTGATAATAGTTTTGATTTTGATGAGATTATAACGGGGGGGGATTTTCAACTAAATTCTAAGTTGATGAAAAACATTCCAGCTTTAAATGGTCTGTGTCCAAGTGGGGCAAAGACAAGAGTGAGCATCTTGGGCAAGTAATAGAAAATCCAAAAACCTGGCTGGAGTAGGAGCATACATTTCATTCAGAAGAGCTTATAATAGGTTTACAGCTAAAAAAAAAATACAGTGAAATGTACAAGTCTTAAATGTACCATTCAGTAAGTTTGAATAAATCCTTATAAACTTAAAACTTAAATTACTAAGGGACTAGACAATCATCTTTGACATTCTCTTTTATTTTTTCCAATCAGCCCTATTGTGCACTCTGCTCTTTTTTGTTCATACATTAATTTTGCCTGTTGTCTTCTGTACTTACTGTGAAATGCATGGAAAATAATGCTCATTGATAAAAGAATTAGAGACAAATATAGAGGTAATTACAAAGTAAAACAAAGTCAGATGTTAATGATAAGACCTGGGTGATAGGTATGTGGCAATTCACTATAATATGCTTTCAATTTTTTTATATATTTGGAAATCTACATAATAAGCATTAGAAAAGAGAAAAGCAAAAATCCTCTCCCTTCCCCAAAACTTTAAAATACTCCTGAAGAAAATCAAGATCAGGAGAATATATCTTGCTAGGTATCAAGAAAAATATAAACATAGATTAATCAACATAGCGTGATGATGCTATAGAGATAGAAAAATTGGCCAGTGAAATAGAGTAAAGTCAAAAAGCAGACCCACACATCTGCAGAAAGTTTTGTGGCAGACAAATCATTGCAGATCAGTAAGAGAAGAATGCACTTTTCAACAAATGCCACTTGTACCATCAGTTATCCATGAGAGGAAAGTGAAATAAAGCAATACCAAAGAAATTAAGAATTTAAATGGAAAGGCAAACCTGTAAAGTTTTGGATGTGCTAAATGCAGTTGAGTGATGCTCTGAATTCATTAGCATTTTCTTCTGCTGTGTTTCCCTGCAGGTCAAAAAACTTAAGGGAGGAAAGGAAGACATTTCTCAAACTCCCTGCAGCTGAGAATCTGCATATGAATAAAATCCTACAACTAGGTGTACTCACAGGAGATTGAGAAGGTTATGATGAAGGAACAGCCTGCTGGCTGAAACTCTTTTCTACTTTTAGCAGAACGTGATCTCCATGAGAGTCCTACATGCTTGGCAAGGAGCAGGTGCAACAGCAGGCGAAATGGCAATGGTACTGATCTCTGTTCCAGCTTTTTCTCTCCAGTATCAGAGTTGTGAAGATGTGATCATTTGGCGATCATGGCAGTTTTGCAATTATTGCTTTTGGTTCCTAGGCCACAGTAGTATGTTTTTGTAACACAACAGTTACAATGCCGAACTTTTGGTTCCTTCCGCCTGATTCGTACACAGATATAAGTTCACGTTATAGGTCAGTGCTATCATTTCTGGGATACATTCCTGAGGGTCCAAGGTCTTGCTCTTAGAGTGCTGGTGTAGATTTCAACCAGAATGAGCTCTCATATAAACTTCTGGTTAAAATCTAGCTTATGTTGTCTGCACTTAATACATGGAACAAACCATGTATCAAAACAATTCATAATTGACTTCTTTCTGTTCACAAAAGACATCTTATATAGATAAAAACATCATAAAATAATAGATGGTATTTAGTATATAATGTCTATTTGTCACAGATTACAGTATGAGTCGATTTCTTTAAAATTCAATATAAATAAATAACAGAGAAGAAAAATACAAAAATGAGTAAAAGAGATGAACAAGAAGCATAACCACTCCATGAATCTAAGGAATATTTAACTTGGTTTTATTCCCATAATAGGGCACATTTACCCTTCATCAGGCATTCACTCTGAGGTCCTAATAAATCTAAACGGAGGTCCAGCTGGGCTTGAGACTTGTTATAGCTTTGATTAAATTCACTTCACCACTGACTCCAAATATTCTTGAGGAAGATTAAGGACATTTCACTGAGAGGAGCTTTGGCTCTGTGTGTTAGTGCTTTCAAGGTATAGTTTGAGATTCACTGTTTACCTAAGTGCTTTGTGAACTGTAGTCTCCCACACCTCTTGTATTTGCATTTCTAGAAACACTCTCTCCACATTTCTTTCCATCTACTGTGTACCTAGAGCATCTACAGTGTACCTAGTGACAGTGTGGAGTGTTTGAGAGACTCCTTTAGGTTCACCTGCACTGCTTTTGATGCTCAGTAGGTGGCTTCTGTATGGGAAGTGAAGGCCTTTAGTGGCCCAGAAGCTCTCCCTAGCACTGCTACCCTGGATGCAGCCTTCTGTGGCAACCATATTTAACTTAGAGAAGGTGACACAGGTCTTGCGAAGAATATGTCTGTTTGTTCCAGATCCCCTGCATTGGTTTTGTAGCATACCATCTACCCTGTTGCACTTAGCACAGACTTTTGGGAAAACTATAGCAAGTACATATAGACTCTTTCTGCCCAGAACTCTTCAGGACTCAAATCCATCACGCCAACTCATTCCCAGCTACTAATCATTCTCATCTTTGTCTACAATGAACTCTTCTTTCTCCCTTCCCTCTGCCAATGGTGAAGATAACTGTAAGTCCCTTCCTTCCTAGAAGAGTTACCTTTTCTAAGTTAGTTTGCTTGCATTTCCTCGTCCCATCAACTCTATTCTGGGTAAAAATCACCATGGTTTTTATAGAAAACTCTACTCTCACTGTTAGAATCTTGTCATTTTCTACATCCTAACTGGTAGCAGCAGTCTCTTCCCACCTTCTATTAAAGGATACACTTGATTGGTCATGGAGCTATACCCTCTTACCAGATGTTCTCACGATTTTCTAAGTTCTATTGAGTATCTAAGCATGGAATTTGTCTAAATTGATCCAGGAAATTCTTATTTGTCAAAATTAAACTTGAGTATATCATTAGTGGGAAGGTAAAAACAAAAGACAAAGTTAAAAAAGTAAAGAAAATGAGTGTTTATTAGGCACCAACTATTAGTCAAGCCCAGTATCAGATACCTTGTTAGTATTATCTCACTTAAAAATCATCACAACTGTGCAGGACATGTATTACTATCCCCATTTTATAGGTAGAAAATAATCTCAGAAATTAAGCTGTTCATGGTCACTAAGAGAGTAAATAGAAGACACAATATTTAAGCTCACTTCTCTATGACTTCAAATCTTGTGCCCTTTTAGTATATCATTTCCATGAAACAAGAATGTGTATGGAGAACAGAGAAAATTGTTTGGGAAGTTATGAATGGCCAAGTTGCAGAGATTTTTATCATCTAATCCCTGATTCTTGTTGTAGATATGTATTCAAAATTGACATCAAAGTTATCTAATGTCATTACATTCTCCTGGATAGTGATGGGAATGTAAGAAAAGACCCTAGAAAGCACTGGTAAAGATGAGGTACAATTGACTTATCTGTACTTACAATCCAAATCCAGAAGAATATATAATCTAGTAAAACCCATGTGCTTACCTTTTTTTCTTTTTTTTTTTTTTTTTTTTTTGCGGCACTGGGGATTGAACTCACGACCTTACGCTTATCGGGCAGGCGCTTAGGTCGCTGAGCTAGATCCCTGGCCCTGGTGTTTTTGAGACAGGGTCTCACTATGCTGTTCAGGCTGGCCTTGAGCTCACTCTGTAACCCAGGCTGGTCTCAAACTCATAACAATCCGCCTGT
Source organism: Cuniculus paca (assembly GCA_004365215.1). Lineage (NCBI taxonomy): Eukaryota > Metazoa > Chordata > Mammalia > Rodentia > Cuniculidae > Cuniculus > Cuniculus paca. The sequence goes on from RJWT010014051.1 coordinate 16,818, forward strand.
CTCAGCCTCCCGAGTGCTGGGATTACAGGCGTGAGCCACCACGCCTGGCCTCATGTGCTTACTTTCTAAATAGAATTTGGAGGCAAATCCTCAAACCTCCCTTTCCATCCTGAGTACCACACCTGGTCCTCTTACTTAGGAACTCTAGGGATGTCGCTGCCCAGTCAGGGGGTACTGAACAATGGAAGGAGACAGTCAGAGTTCTGCATGAAGACCTTTGCCAGAAACTGGGTGGCTAACCTTCTTACAAGCAAAAGGCAAGAGAGTTTCCCACTGGGCTTTATGAGCATGGTAATAGGAGGCATGTAATCTTCTTGATCTCAAGTACAGAAGTTACAGCTGCTATTTTAAATACATGCTGGGTTTAAAATTTGCTTTCACATATTCCTAAATTGTGTGTCATTTTTCATACAACTGAAACCAAAGAAGCAACATCTTAAAACTTCTTTTAATAGATCTTTTCTACATCCTAAAAACCTTAGTCAACACTTTTCCTTATGCTCACAGAGAGTTAATGAACTTACTTATTAATATTTTGTAGCACAATTTAAACATGATAGCCTTGCATAGCTAAGTAGTTCTCTCTGAGCAACAGAAGCTTTAAACTACATTGCACATACCTTAAAATTCTATGTGTCCTTTGGGAAAATATGTATATTTGCTGCCTTTGTGTTTAGAAACCCCCATAAACAGAGTGTGTATCTGCTGCTATTACCATCTGGTAGCTGACATCAATTCCCTTGCTAGTTTGCTCCAAAGAGGCAGCCTCATATGAACGCTTGCAGTCACATTTGACAGGCTTTGGTGACACAGTGGGAATCAGGCCTGGCTCCTTTATTGTACTGCCTCACTAATGGAGATTTCTCAGAGTCCAGATGATTTTCAGATTTGGAATATTCTAACGGCTAATCTGGAAAGAAGTAAGTGAAGGAAGCAGGCAATTAATTCATTCTCTGCTGTCCTATTCTTTCCCATGTGCTATGAAGAGGTAAGCAGGGACCAGCGAGTCTCCTAGCTTCCCCTTAATGACCTGGAACTGCATTAGTCAGCATATAACCAGGGACAGTAAGAAGTTGACCACTAGTAAACAATAATTAAGTAAACTAACACCTCTTGTGCAAGAAGTCTTCATTCTGTTTTGTAAGACCGAAAATTGGCTACTGACTCAATCTAAATGCTTCAGGGTTTACAGAGAAAGCCACATTCACCTGAGGAAATAAAAAAAATTGTAATCACAAGTTGAATTTTTAGTTAGATATCCTCTTGTGTCTTTTTGAAAGTGAGTATCCCTGAAGTGAATGTCCATTCTGTGCTTCTGAGGCAGACTTTAATTTATCATCTTTTCAGGGCTTAGTCCACAGATGCTGGAAGCAGACTGCAATTGCATCTTTTCTCTATCATTTCTTGGCTGTGTGGTTAACCTTTCTGTGCCTCATTATCTTTACCCCTAAAAGAGGATGAAAACGGTAGTAGTTACTTCAGAGGATTGTTGTGAGGATTGAGCAAATAGTTTTATGATAAATACTTAGAATAAATGTCAGGCACAGAGTAATCATTCAGGTAAATGCAGGAAATTTTGTTGACAACTTACTATTGTGGCTTTTTTGTTAATTTTTTTTTTTTTGTGCTGGAAATCGAACTCACAACCTCACGTTTACCAGGCAAGCACGTGAGCCATTGAGCTGAATCCCCGGCCCATAATGTTGTAACCACCACATCTCTTTTTTTTTTTTTTTTTTTTTTTTGTACTGGGGATAGAACTCATGACCTTGAGCTTGCCCAGGCACTTGTGCTGCTGAGCTAGAGCCCTGCCCCTCATTGTTTAAATATCAAAAAGGAGGAAACAAGGGAAACTCTCATCTAGATGAGATGATATAGAAAATAGGCAAATAACATGAAGGGACTTTTTGATGAAGAAGCTATACATGAACACATTAAGTGACATTAATTATCAAAGAAATGCAAATTAAGAACTTGGTGAGGTACCACTTCACACCAACTAGGACGGTTAAAATAAAAAATAATGGAATAGTGAAAATTACAAATTCTAGCAAAGACGCAGAGACTGGTTCTCTCCCCATTGCTGTGGAAAATGAAAAATCGTCTAGCCACTCTGGAAGAAAGCATGGCAATTTCTTTTAAAATTAAGCACACTATTACCATATGAGCCAGCAATTGTACTTTTGGGCATTTATCCCAGAGAAATTAAAATTTATATTCACACAAAAACATGTACGCAAATGTTCCTAGCACCTTTATTTGCAACAGAAGAAAACTGAATCAGCCCAAATAGTCTTCAACAGGTGCCTAGATAGACAATCTGTGCTATACCCATGAAATGGAATATTTCTCAGCAATAAAAAGGAATGAACTATACACATGCAATATCCTCAATAAATTTGCAGAGAATTACGCTAAACAGAAAAATCAAATACCAATTATTACATAGTACATGATTTTACTGATATAACATTCTTGAAGTGACAAAACTATAGAACTGGAGGACAGATTAGTGCTTGCTAAGAGTGACCATGGAGTTTGGAAGGGTGAAAGGAGGAGGCGTGGCCATAAAGGAACCGCAGGAAAGACTTTTATGGTGTTGGAGAAACAGTCAGTATCTTAACTGTGGTGGATATATGAACCTACTTAGATGAAAAACTGTAGAATACATACACATACATCTGGAAAGATATGAATAAGTTAGGTATATTGGACCTATATCAACATCCTGGTTGAGATATTCAACTATACTTTCACAAAATGTCACAATTTAGAGGAAATGATCACAATATACAAGAGAAATATATCTGCTATTTCTTATAGCTATGTATTATTTCTTATAATTGTGTATAAATCTTTAATTATCTCCTTGAAACTTTTAATCAAAATAAAATGGAAAAGACAACTCTCCATCTCTTAGTTTAGTAGGTACTAATATCTGACAATTAACATATGAAAGATCAAATATGTTCTATATTGAAATTTCAATTAAATGGCAATAGATGATATCAGATTTTCTTGTAGGTAAACTCTAATGTATCATCCCTATTATCAACAGTTAAAATATGTTCACAACTGCCCATAGACACTTATTTACCAGAAGATATTGATCTGAGACAGCTAATTCCCTCTCTGAGGGGTTGGTTGGGATGATCAAAAAGATCCAGTAAGGTTTCTGGGATAAATCCGGCCTGCAATCAATTCATATTTTTTCTTTCTCTTTTTCTCCCCACCCCCTACACATACACACGCACCTCACTCTCAGGGTCAGAGTCCCTTTACTCAGCAACACATAAACTTCCCTGGATTGGTTTTGAAAGACAAGTCTTTGAAGTGGACATTTTATAAATTACTGACTGAAATAAATCATCTGGAAATGTTCGTTACTATGATTGATCTTTTTCGTAGAGACGGAATATTTGTGATTAAAATAAAAATATATTTATTTGAAGCTAGTTACCATTAGGCATCCATCAGGAATGAAGCCAGAAGCCAATTCTGCCACACATCAGGAGGCCTCTGGACACACAAATCATGTCACGGTCACATTGGCTCTTGCACTTACTCTGAGGTAAGCACTGTAGGCCATGGGTCCTCAGCACTGTACACATGTGGCCAGTATTTAGAGCTCTCCGAGGTATAGATTTACATTACCATCTGCCATCTTCATTGCTCTTTACATCTGTCTTAAGAGGGGGATGGGCCATGATCAATTAAAATGTGTGTAGAAAGCCCTAGGAAAAAATCAACAACAGCAACAACTTGTACTTGGGAGAAGTACACATGTCCATCCAAAAGGGCAATGAGAAATTCATGCTCTTCTTTTTGAAAATATCCCCTTTGAACTGTGGAAAATTAAATGACAAAGAATTTGCTAAAATCTTCATTCAGGCCACTATATCTTAAAACAGTTTATATCCTCTGAAAAAAACCAGAAATACCTCAACTATGTATGTTTTTAAATTAATTTATTGATAAATTGACTTCGCAAACATTGGAAACCTTTGTTTATGACAGACTCATTAAGAGGTTGAAAAGACAAGCTACAAATTAAGAGTAAACATTTGCAAACTGCATTTCTGGTAAAGGACCAGTATCTAAAATACATAAAGAACTTTGAAAACTCAACAATAAAATTTTTAATCCAACTAACAAGTGAATAAATGTCAGGAAGAGACATTTCACAAAGGAAATACACCAATGACAAATGAGCATATGAAAAGATGCTTAAACATCTTTAGCCATCCATGAAGTATGAAGTAAAACCACAATGAGATATTATTATATTCCTATGATAATGACTTCTTAAACATAATGACTTTCAGAAATACAAAACTCTGGGAAAAATACAGAGAAGCCAGATCATGCATCCAGTGCTAGGGAAAGCGAGAACTGGTACAATAACTTTGATGTTATCATAGAACTAAACATGCAATTGCTAGAAACTGCACTTCTCGGCATTCATCCCAGAGAAATGAAAAATTTTGCTCATACAAATACCTCTGTCTATGCAAATGTTCATAACAGCTTTA
>RJWT010014052.1:0-21342 GCA_004365215.1 Cuniculus paca
TTGGCCTCTAAGTATTGACTGTCTTTCTAAGATTGGGACTTGGGTTTGTCACACCCCATCCTTCTACTTAGCCTTGTCTAGATCAGCCATGAACAGGCCCCAGCCCTTTTCATCACCACCTGCCTCCTCCACTGGCCCCCTCTCCCACCTCCCCTCTCCTATCTCACACTACACCTTCCTCTTTTCTTTCTTCACTCCCATTCTGCACTCTTCTCTTCTCCTTTATTCTTCCCTTACTTTTCTCCTTCTACTCCTCTACTCTCATCTTCCTCCTCTACTCTGTCCTTCCTCTTCCATCCCCTGCTCCTCCAGTCCGCTCTCCTCTTTCCTCTCTTCTTTCTTCTCACCCTTTTGCTCTTCTCCATCATTTTATCTCTACTGGGACAGACTGAAGCCCTCTACTCTGGAGTTCCTAAGCCAAGGTCCATGAAGACCCACAGAGTCTGTAAGCACATTTTAAAATGGCATCTACTAACTTCTGAAATTGAATCAATCATTCTGGATTCATGGGCATCGATGTCTTTTCCTATGGAGAAGTTCTACAACTTTAACCAGATTCACAAATTCCCAAACTTGTGCTTACCTCTTTCTCTTCTCCATTCCTAGTGCCCAGTTCATATTTCCCTAACTTCCTACACCCAATGAGAGCCACAGAGTTTATCTATAATTGATTCAAAGATCAACTGCTATTGAAAAGGAAGTTCACAGAAACTTCTGTAAGGAAAACTTGCCATTAAGAAAAATATGGTACCTCGACAGTGGTGTGGATTAAATGAGGTCTTCTAGGTGAGTGTCTGGCATGGTGGCAATGCTAAATAACTTTATCTTCCTCCAGACTTTTAATGGAACAGTGTTCTTTGCAGAAGAGTAAAATTGTATACAGTTTGCTAGAGTTGCCATAGAGTAACACAGAGTAGGTGACTCAAACAACAGAAATTATTTCATTATGGTTCCAGAGGTAGAGAGTCCAAGATCAAGGTGTCAGCAGGTTTGGTGTCTTCTGAAGCCTCTCTCCTTGGCTTGTCAATGGTCATCATCTTTCAGTATCTTCACATGGTCTTCTTCCGTGTGTGTCTATGTCCAGATTGCCTCTTCTTTATGGACACCAGTCATGTTGAATTATCTGCACATATGACCTCATTTTACTTTCATTGTCTCCTTGAAGGCTCTATCCCATGTTCAGTCACATTCTTAGATATCATGGATTAGGACCTCCACATATGAATGGGAGGTGGCATCATTCAGCTCTTAACAGATTGCATAGTCTCGCTAGTGCCCTGTTTGAGGAGGCAACACAGAAGGGAGACAGTGCACAAAGCCAATCAATTGAAAACTATTGCATTTAGAACTTGGTCTTCATTCAAACCACTATTGACAGAAGGTTATTTAGGAAGCACTTTCTGGATGAGTGAGCCCAGGATTAATTATTAAGAACCCACCCATGGGCCAGGCAGGAGTTGTGGACACCACGTTAGCAAGCAGCAGGCCCTTGTGGCCACCTTGTCTTCCTGACAGATAGGAAGCAATCGTGTTTTATTTATATGTGCAGCTATTCTGAGTCTTGCACTTTTCCCTTTATGCCCAGTGGAAAGGATTATTGTAACTACTCTATCTTGAGCCCCTTTCATTGTCAAATTAATAGATGGGGTTCAAGTCATTGTCCTGGAGTTCAAGAGCCAGGGCATATTAACCCAAAGCATTATCAGACCATTAGAGCAGGGTGTGTAAAATGTTAACTGCCAGGAAAGACAGGAGGGAAGATGGAAAGAGGTGACAGCCATGAGACTAAGAAGGCATTTAAAGCTCCCTTATAAATAACACCTCTCTCCTGTGAAAGCTTGTTAACAAAATCCTTCCTATAAGTTCATCTGCAATGTAAATACATGGTCTAAGGAGAATCTTTCACCAGCGCCAATGGTCAAAGAATCTTGCTCTGAGGGGCTATTTCAGACACAATAAATTAGAGCTATGGGCTTAATAATATCCACTGGATGCAGGTAAATCAATAACCTCAGCACATTCAAGTATAGATTCAAAGTAGTTTATTCCAGGAACAATAACCCATGCTATTTATTTGGGTAGTTATAGCCAAGTTAGCCTTTTTTTTTTTTGTTAAGAAAATCTGACATGGTAAGGGTCTTTCTGCCCTTACTTTTTCACTCTGTCCTCTAATATTTAATTTCTCCAGGTTGCTGGCCTCTTGAATAATGACCCACCTTATCATTTCACCATCCTCTGCTTTGCACTGGTGTGTAGACTGAGCCTGGGTTGCTTCCCTGGGGCACTATAAAAGGAAGAGGAAGGTTCTCCACTGACTAGCTGTCTTGCCTTGGCATGTCATTTACCTTTCTATGCCTCATCTATAAAATGAAGATAATATACCTGCTTTATAGGATTGCTGCAAAGATTAGAGATAAAGTCTATGTAGTCTCCACTGTAGCACTGGTATAAGCAGTTGCTTGATAAATAGATGCAATTGTTATTACAAGGCTCTATGGATGGCTTTGAGTTGTAGAAGATGTGGCCAGGGGAGGCAGTGCCCTAGCTCCCCTGTCTCCCTGCTCTCACTGGTCTCTCTACTCTGAGCCACGCTGCCAATCTACAAACTGAAGCCATTGCTATCTTAGCCAACTCCAAGCATGAGGCTTGGCAAAATGTAATTGTTCATCCAAGACATGGAAATATTATTAAAGGCAGTGCAATAGAAAAAAAAGAACATAGTTTTTGCAGTTAGTGAGATCTGAATCCAAATCCTAACTTTGCCATTTACTTTGGACACACTACTTATTTCTCTGAGGCTCAGTTTCTTCATCTTCAAAAGCAAGATTTTAAAAAAATATCCACTTGGAAAGATGACTGAGACAATGAAATTAACCCTTCTCCACGTGTAAAATACCACAGGCCCTGGGACTGAAGAGGCACACAGACTTGGTAACTGTGTTGCTGTCATCATTACTGTTGATAGGAACATTACTTCATTGGCAAATGTTTCAGGAGATTTTTGTGAAACTAATCAGGAAGAATTTTGAAAAGGGAGACTCTGCAGAGTTAATATTCTTTTTCTTCTATGCCTATGGACTTTTTCTAAGGACTGCTAAGGTTTATGATTCCACTGTAATTAAGAATCTATGGATAAAGAGCCAAGCATGGTGGCACACGCCTGTAATCTCAGCACTTGGGAGGCTGAGGCAGAAGGATTGTTGCAAGTTCGAGACCAGCTTGGGCTACAAAGTGAGCTCAAGGCCAGCCTGAACTGCATAGTGAGACCCTGTCTCAAAAAAAAAAAAAAAGAATCTATGGACAAGCATAGACAATTGCACTCTGAACTTTGGACAATGATATGTCAGTCTTCTTTTATAATACTAGGCACATGAAAATCAAATGGAGTAGGCCAGTACTCAGGGTAAACAGGCTTTCTAAGGAAAGCCCCCATATTGATTGTCTCCTTAAGGCATCGAGTCAAATGGTACCAAGCCATTCACTGGTGATATGATATAAAAATTGACTGGTCATTTATCTGGATCCAATTAACCTACTGGTCACTATCTCAGATATGAAGCTATAAATTCCTATTATGTCACTTTTCAGAGTCATGGGCTCAGTAAAGGATTCTATAAGTTTTCTTGTATTTTAAATGTATGAAGTTTTTTTTTATTTCAAAGAAGTGTGTTATTGGCATTGACCAGAATATAAGATATGAGCTGCACCTGTCATTTGTACCTTAGTGTACAATATTGGTTTAAATTATTAAATTATTATAAAATATACATAAGGTAAAATTTAACACTCCAATCACTTTAAATGGTGAGTGACATTAAATACATTCATGGTGCTGTATGAGCATCCATCTCCAGAGCTCTTTTCATCTTCCAAATTGAAACATTATAGACATTAAACAATAATTCTCCCTTCTGCCTTTCCCCCAGCCATTCTGATCACTGTTCTATTTCTTGTCTCTATGAATTTGACTATTCTACATACCTCATATAATTAAAATCATACACTATTTCTTTTTGTGACTGACTTATTTCACTTTACTTATTTTTTCAATTTTAATCCATAGTGTAGCATAACCAAAATATCTTTCATTCTTAAAGCTGCATAAAACTCCATTGTTTGCATATGACACATTTTCTTTATCCAGTTACTTGACAGTGGACTAGGGTTGATTCTACATTTTGACTATTGTGAATAACAGATGTACAAATGTCTCCTTGAGTTTCTACTTTCAATTCATTTGAATATACACCAAGAAGTAGAAGTGAAATAAGTCATTCTTTGTCAATTCTATTTTTAATTTTAACCTTTTTGAGAAATTGCTATACTCTTTCCATACTACTACTTTTCCATAGTAGCTGTCTGATTTTATATCCTCACCAACAATACATAAGGATTCTAATTTTTCCACATCCTTGTCAACACCTATTTCTTCATTCTTTTGATAATACTCCACCTAATGATCATGAAGTATGGAGATTAATTGATTGATTGACTTTATTTCTCTCTGTTTGCAAATTAACAAACTTTTTTTTAAGGACAATTTTAGTTTCACAACAAAATTGAATGGAAAGTACCAGCAGTCCTGTATATCCCCTGCCCTCCCCACTTAATGTCACATCCTCCATGCAGTCATGGCAGGAGCAGGCTTTTTGGAAGTTGCTGAACCTAGAGTTTCGATGTCTAGTGCTGAGATTGGGTGTGACTGCTACACCCTCCCTAGGTGGGTAGCCTAAATACAATATAAGGGACAGAAAGTGTTCTCTTGTGCTCTTCTGTTTTTGCTCTCGTTGCTTTTGCTGTCTTCCACCGTCATGAACTGTTGCTCTTCTGCCATGTGCCACTCTGCCCTGGAGCCAGCTGATTATGGACTGAAACTTCCACAAACTGTGAGCTAAATTTCCTTCCTTAATTTTGGATGTTGGATATTTTGTCTCAGCAAAGAGAGAAAAGTAACCAAGACACAAACTATCTTCCAATGTAGTTGTATCATTTTTCCTTTCCACTAGCAATTAATGACAGCTTCTGCTGCTCTGCATCCTCGCCAGCATTTGACATTGCCAATGTTTTGTCTTTTGATTGTTTTAATAGGTGCATAGTGGTATCTCATTGTTGTAATTTGCAACTTCCAACTGACATATGATGTTTAATGTCTTTTGTATGTTTACTTGTCAACTGAATATCTTCTTCGGTTGAGATGTCTGTTCAGTATTTAATCAGGTTATCTATTTTCTTATCATTGAATTTCAGTTCTTTGTATATATTGGGTAATAGTCCTTTACCAGAGAGCTTATGGCTTGTCATCTCTTTCTCTCGAAATTTGGTTTCACAGAGAAGAAATTTTTAATTTTAATGAGATCCAGCTTATCAATTCTTTCTTTCATGGATCTTGTATTTGTTGTTGTATCTTGAGAGTCATCACCCAACTCAAGGTTTGCTAGATTTTCTTCTATGATGTTTTCTGTGAATTTTATAGTTTTACATTGTAATTTAAGTCCATGATCTATTTTGAGTTAATTGTTTGGAAAGGTGAGAGACCTTGTACCTGAGTAGTTTTTTGCATATAGACAGACGTTCAGTTGCTCTCTCATTATTTGCTAAAACCACTACCTTTGCTCTAATGTATTGTTTTTGTTCCTTTGTCAGATCAATTGGCTATTTTCATGTGGCTCTGAGTCTAAGGTCTGTATGCTATACCAAAGATCTATTTGTGTATTCTTTTGCCAGTACCAGCCTGTCTTGATTATTGTAGCATTCTAGGGAATCTTGTATTTTGATCATGTGAGTCCTCCTACTTTGCTCTTCTTATTTATTGGCCTGGCTCCTCTGGGTCTTTTGTAATTCCTTGTAAACTATAGACTGTTTGTCAACATCCACAAAATCGCTTGCTGCAGTTTTGATTAGGATTGTGCTGAATCTATAAGTAAACTTAAGAACAGTTATCTTGACAGTATTGAGTCTTGCTATCTGTAAACATAAAATATCTGTCCATTTTCTTTCTTCTTTGATTCTTTGATCAAAGTTTTGTAGTTTGCCTCATATACATATTATACATATTTTCGTAGCTTTATGCCTGCATATTTCATTTTGGGGGTGCAATTGCAAATGACAATATGTTTTTAATTTCAAATTCCCACAATCATTGCTAGTACATAAAGAAGCAATTGACTTTTGTTTATTAATCTTGAAACTCCCAACCTTGCTATAATTGTTCATTAATTCCAGGAGTTTTTTCCGTTTTGTTTTGGTCGATCAGATTTTCTACTTGGTCATGTCATCTATGAACAAAGACAGTTGTATTTCTGCCTCCTTAATCAGTTTTATTGTACTAATACAATATTGAAAAACAGTGATGAGAGGGGAATTTTTGCCTCTCATTCAACTTCTTGCTTTATGAGCATTAAATGTAACGTTGCCTTAGTGTGTGTGTCTGTGCCTGCATACATGCATGAGTGCGTGCGTGTGCGTGTGTGCATGTGTGTGTGTGCGTGTGTGTGTGAAGTTATCAAGCTAAGGAAATTCTCTAGTTTCAGTTTGCTGAGAGATTTTTTTTATAATAGTATGTGTTGAATTTTGTCAAATTCTCTTCATAAGCCTATTGATATGACTGTATGATCTTTTTGGTATTTTTTGTCTGTTTGTCTTGTTTTGGTTTTTTCCTGCAGATTGAACCCAGAGCCTTCACTCTGAGCTACATCTCTAGCTCATTACTGAGACAGGGTCTCACTACGTTGCCCAGGCTAGGCTCCAACTTCACTCATCCTGCCTCAGCCTCTCAGAGTGCTGGAAATATAGGCACCAAACCCATCTGATGATTTTTCATTTTAAACTTATTGATGTGATGGATCATATTAATTGATTTTTGAATGTTGAACCAGCCTTGTGTATCTTGGATAAATACAATTTAGTTATAGTGTGTGTGGGTTTTTTTAATTTTAAAAACAAAACAAAACAGAAATTAGATAGAATTTCAAAAAAATAGGAAATTAACACTAGTTAATATATTGCATATTGTTATTTTAGAAGTAGTTGTTCAGATTACAAGATTTAGGCATGAAAAAATGATCAGTCAATCAATGAGAGCACAAATTGTTGTTTCTGATGAACTTACAGAGGTTAGTATTAGTTATCTGTCATATATATACATGTATATATATATATATATATATATATATACACACACACACCTATATGTATACCTGTATACGTATACTCTTTTCCCTTCTTCCTTTTCTCCTTTCCCCTATCTGGTGTGTGCTTTTTGTATACATTGTTGGATTCTATTTGCAATATTTTGTTAAGGGTCTCTCATATATGTTCAAGAGTAATGTTGGTCTGTAGTTTTTTGTAATGTCATTGTCTAGTTTTGGTATTAGGGTAATGTTGGTCTCATAGAATGACTTAGGGAGAGTATTCACTGTGCTTTTGTCTTCTCAAAGACATTGTACAGAATTGGTATAATTTGCATTTTCCTAATATTTTTGTAACAATGCATTTAAAAATAACTCCATTGTTACAAAAATATTAGAAAAATGCATTACAAAAACAAACTGAACAAGTGAAGTCTAGCAATGACTAACCCCACGTACAATTTCCTATGTTCCTGAATACCTACAAACTTGCCAAGTTTGCAGTATTATTTTGACTTAACCAATAAGAAATCTGGTGCTCAGAGAGATTAAAGTTCCTGCCCAGTGCTGAACCCTTGTATTTTTTTCAGTCTTTAGCATAAGTAGTTTTTAATGTGCTGTGAGATTCCCTATGCTAGTCAGCTTTCCCTCATTGTGACAAAGTTCCTGAGGAGAAAAAAAAAAAAACAATTTAAAGATTTATTTTGGTTCACACTTCTAGAAGTTGCAGCCGATGGATGGCTGACTGCACTGCTTTTAGGCCTGTGGTGAGGCAGACTTGGTGCAAGGACATGGCAGAGGAATAGTGGTCATCTCATGGCAGCCAGGAAGGAGAGAGAGAAAGATAAGAGCCAGAGAGGAAGGCGCTGGGGAAAAGGTATGGTCCCAAGATCACGTTCCCCCGTGACCCACTCCCATCAACTAAGCACCACCCCCTACTTTTCCATGGCCTTGCAATAATGCCATCAATCTACTGATGGAGTTAGACATTTTCCAAAAGCTCCACATCTGAACACTGTCACACTGAAGACAAAGCCCCAAGGCATGAGCCTTATGGGCCATGTCATATCCAAACCACAGCAAAGCCCAGGTCTGACTCTGCTGGGCTTTGATTATCTGCTTCATGTCCATGTTCTTATGTGGCTGCAGAAATGCCACACGCAGATACAAATGAATGGGAAGCATAGTTCTGTGCCCTCCTTTCTCCTCCTCCTTTTTTTTAACCACAATAAATTTTAAAACCTGTGGTAACAAAGCCTAAAAAACAAAAGCAAAGCCATTACATCCCCTTTCCACGTTGCTTTGGTTAGTAAGAAGATTGTACCTAAAATTATTTATACAAGGTAGCACCAGGGAAGCTGCATGGCATTTCATAAGTACTGACCTCAGCCTTTGGAGGTAGAGATCCTGATTGAGCTGCCAAAACTATGATTGTCTTACTGTGCACTCATGAGGGAGACACTATCTAAGCCTCAGTGTGTTCATCTGTAAAATGGGACAAGGATATAATACTGATCTCACTGGATGACTGTTGAACAAAATGACATAATGCATGTAAAACCCTTAGCACTATTCTTTTTTTTTTCCTAAGAGAGAAAAGATAAACAAACAATGAAATGAAGTTTCAAAACAGGTTAATAGGACAGTTACAATAGTTGATACATTGTGTATTGTTCTCTTTGTAGTAGTTATTCAGAGTACAGGGTATAGGTGTGATATCTTGTCTAAAGAATATTAGCAAAAAACATTCTTTTCAAGAAGCACTACTCTTAAAACAGGCTAAAGCTTCCAAAAATGCTAATATTCCAAACCATTTTGAGCACCTACTATATGCAAAGCCATCTGTCAAATCACCTACTGGTCTTCAGACACTTTTCATCATCTGTCCCTAATATTTCTGGCTACATATCCTTTGTATTTGCAACTCTATTTATAAAGTATATCCATGATTTATTCTCAATCTACTTAACAAACCTTAGGAGAGTTTAATGCTTCCTGTCTTAAGATTTTAAAACAGATAGAAAAATATTCAAATATTACATTTTCTTCCCAAATTTCAATGGACTTTGCTAAACACTCTGCTTTGACTCCCTCTGGTTTAGTTTACCTAACAGTTTGGTGAATTTTTTGTGAAGGACTAGGTAGTCAAGCTTGTTTACTTTGCTGTGTCCCTATTGCAATTACTCAGCTTTGCTGGTCTGTCACAAAAGCAAATGCAGACAATGTGCAAACATGGTCATGGTTGTGTTCCAATAAAACTTTATTTACAAAAACAAATGTTGGGCCAACCTGTGAAACCCTCTGATCTAAGACAACTTGCTCTGCTATTTAAGTTCCAATTTCTCTTAGGGCACCATCTTAGGGCAGCAGTGAGCAAGGAGGAGAAGCGAGGTGATGCATATGGCATCTGTTTCCAACACATACCAAGTTCATCATAATTGTCACCATGGTTATTGCTGTTAATATGAAAATATTTTCCCACATGTAGGAGAGCCAAGGTGCAGACTTCTTTATGCCAGCCTGACTTTGCAGGAATATATAGTCTTTTATAAATGAGGCAATGCTCACTGACCCTTCGGAAGTAAGATGTAGTCTTTCATTTGATGTCCTTTCCTAATTAGTGTCTTTTAACCTCCTCACCACATCCAGATACACACACATGTAAAAGAACTGGGTCTTTTCTCTGCAATGTTGGGGCCCATGAGCAGCAAAATAAAAAGATTAGTGGCTTCATGAGAAATATGGCTCATCCATGGATAAACTGCTTACTACCTATTGTGTGCCAGGTACTGTGCTGGACACCAAAAGTGGGCATGGAGGCTACAGAAACGAATGGGAGGTGGTGTCTGCGCTCGAGGAAACTCAGTCACTCTTCTTCCCCAGCACTCTTCCAGCATTGCTCTGGGAAAGGCCTTACATGGGACCTAAGTCCAGTGGTGGCTGTTCATTCCTTATAGGAGTCTAGCTATTACAGCATTTTGCATGGTTGATTACCATTCTTCCTTGAGCTCTTCCTTTCTCCTTGCTCAGGACTCCATTCTCTATTTTGCCTTATCTTACTACCCGTTACTTCTTCTGCCTCTTTTACTAGGTCCCCTCATCCCAGAAGTGTAAACACGGGTACCGCAGTGCCTATTCCTTAGGCCTCCTCTCTCTCTCTGCTCTATACTTCCTGGGGGGCCTCAGCAGTCTCATGGTTTAAGTGCATTTACATGTAAATGCCTCCTGATTTACACACCCCACCTGGAATTCTGTGCTAAACTCCAGATTCACACATCGACCTAAACCAGCAACAGCTCTTCTCAAACTTAACATGTGCAAAAAAGCATTCATGGACTTTCTTCCACCCCTTTGCCAATTCGCACTTTCTGTGGCAGCACTGTTTCTTATTTTGCTCAGCCTAAGCACCTTAGTATTCCTCTGTGTCCACTGTTTCTCTCACATCCCACATCCAATCCACCAGAGGATACTGTCAGTTCTATTTTCAAAAATATATGAAGCATCAAAACATCATCTTCACATTCATCATTTCTCACCTGGATTATTCTAGTAGCTTCTATCTGCTCTTCCTGCTTTTTCTTTGCTCCTCCAAGTCTATCCATTCCACTCTTCTGCTTAGCCCTCCCAAAGGTTCTCATGTCAAAGGGAAAACCAAAGTCTGTATACTGTCCCCCAAGCCTTTACACACCTTTCGCAGTGTCCCACCCCCATTTTCAGTTCAACCCGTTCAACCGCAATGTGCCCATTGCACCTGCTGGAACCAGGGAATTCAAGTGCTCCTCTGCATCCCCTAAGCTCTGCTGCCCCTCTTCCTTCTGGCGTCTGCCCATTGTCACCCTGTCAGAGAGGCCTTCCCTGACCTATGGAGCACAACATTCCCACCCCTTGCTTGGCTTATTCAGCTGTTTTTCTCTTCCACATTGATCGTCTCCTAACATGTCACGTGTTTCTTAGTTGTCTGAATGCATCTTAGAGGCCTAATCCTCTCAATAGGCACTTTGTCTATTCAATGCTTCAGCCCCTAAAACTACAGCACTACCTACAGATGCTCGATGAACATTTGAAAAGGGAGCGAGGAACGAAAAATGGCCTATTGGAGGATCTCAGCACGGAAGTCCAGGGTGGTACCAGAGGTCTACTGGGTCTGAATACCAAGGAAGCCCAGGGGAGCTGCAACCCAGAGTTGTGCTGCTTTCAAGTGTTCCTCTACTCAGTGCCAAGATACATTTCATTTTGCAGAAGAGAGTCACTTGGCTTTTTAAAAGATATTTGAACAGTTCATTAAAAACAACCACTCTAGGCCATGGCAGTCATCGGAGGGCTTGCTTGAGCAGCATGGTTATATTTATTTGCAGATTATGAAGATGAGTCTGATAAGGGTGTAGAGGTTAGAAGAAAAGGGGAGAAGCCAGAGAAGGGAATCTAGCTGGGAGGCCATCGGTCAAGATAATAGGTGATGACAGCATGAACCTCTCAGTCAGACAGTCAGAAGAACCTCAGCGAGTTCCCATTTCTCTCTCTACTCTGGCAGATGGATGCTAGCAGCATACTTGGGCCCATCCCTTCCCTTCCTGCATGAATAAAATGAACGTGACGGCTTTTAAATGTACTAAATATCATGCTACTATTACTAAGTGGATACTGGATAGTGTTTCTATTACTAACTACTCTAGCTGCATGCATGTATAGGGACTTGTCTTCACATACACATGAATATGCATAGAGTTTTATGTTGACTAATAGCTTTAGTAAGTCCTTTGGAAGCAAAGGCAGAGTTAAAATGAAGGAGTAAATAATTAGGTGTTAAATAATTAAAAGTACTGTTGAAAAAGAATGTCTTTTAAATAGTTTTTTAATAGGGTTTTTAATATGACTGACTTGGAAAGTTTCTCTCAGAAGATGATGTTGATTGACAGTTATTATATATAGTTATTAATAACATGTAGTCAATCTGCTAGGAATAGTTTAAGAGTTCAGGAGAAAGCACATCTGAAAAGGACTGCCAGGGGTGCAGGCAGCAGTCTCATAGTAGGACAAGGCTTGTCGGGGTGGACAGTCATTAGCAACTGCTCAGAACCGGTGTTGGTACTGGATAGAAGTAGATGGCCTGGGGACCCCAGTGTCGCACACAGTTTTGAAACGCCCGTCTCCTCCAGTGAAACCAGAAGCCAGTTAAGTGATTGGCCCTATAGGCAGTGCGCTCAACAGAGACTCTAAACTAAAATTTCATGAGCATTTCTTGAATAGCATATCTGCGCAACTATGGTAGGTGATTAAACACACACACACTCACACTTTATTATGATATTTTGTCACCAGTAAAATTATGCTTATTTATTCTTAAAAATGTGAGCAAAGAACAGCTTGTGATCCGGGCAGCCATCAGAATCACCAGAAGAGGTTTGAAGGGCTCCTCCCAGCAGTGTGAGCAGCCAGATTTTAGGGATCAGAAACAGAAGCAAAACAAGATATTGATACCACATTCCTTGTTTTGTTTTGATTGACTCTACTCTGTTTTATTTTGTTTGGTTTTACTCTCTTCAAAATAAAAAATAAATTTAAAAAATTAAAAAAATAAAAAGAAATGGAAGCAAACTTTGGCTTCAACCAAGCAGCTGCCTTATTTGCCTATGTGTGGTAAATTTTCTTCCTGTGACTGACTAAAACGCAGCTACTCCCGATTGGCTGACACTTGGCTGTTTGTTTTGCTCCTAAATTTCAGTTTGTTTACATAGTAATAACAACAGGTAGCCAAGATGAGCTTACTCTTAGATTACACTTTGTTAAGCAGGAACTCAGAGTATCATAATGGCTTCCTGCTCATTCAACATGTTCACTTTTTTAATTTCTAAAAGTAGTATCACACTCCCATTGGATTCTATGCTATATTATTTAGCAAGGTACACATCTTTCCATGTCACATATTTAGCTGCAAAAACATTTTGTAAGGCTACATAGTAGTCCATCATATGAAAGGTCAGAGTTCATTTCTGTTTCTCTTGATGTTAGTTAGGTCGTTTCCTAATCTTTTTTCATTTTTTTACTCAGTAGTGCAGTTGCGATCCAACTCTGATATTCAGCCAGTTGACAATGATAGAATAATTCAACCTCCTGATCCAATCAGGAGGTGCTCAGAGTAGTCATTCAGCATCATAATACTCCTGGAAACATCTTACATAAACCTAAGAATTCCTTGGGATACTTAATTAGAATGATTAAGACATCTGGATTATAAGAATTTAATATTTTTACAACTTTTTCTATAGTTTTACAAATTGCCCTCCCCAAAATAAGTACTAATTTTAACAGTAGGTGAGAAAGCTGATCCCAAAGTTCCTGGGGCATTATTTCAAGAAGTTTGATGAAGAAGGAAAGGAACGAAATACAACTCTATTTGAAATCAAATGAAGCTAGACATAGCTATTGACAAAGAGATAGGGTTATTAATCAGATCTTGGTAAGTAACAATGGCATTTGGAGTACCAATTGCACTGGTGGTGTGAGGAGGATACAGTAAAAGGGTGGGCAGGATTAAAGGCAACCACCAAGGTCCATGAAGCACCCTGAGGCTGGCATCACCGTTAGTCTGATGGACGAGGGGAGGGAGCCAGTACTGGACCTTAGAGAGAGCTGTGGCTGTGTCACAGTTGTAGCAAAGAGCCACCCAGAGGAGTTGTAACCCCTAAGAGGGAACGCAGCAGACCACCAAGGCACAGTCCAGTAGGGAAGGGATCCCGAGGATAAATAGTCCAGGGTCATTCTCCTCCCATCCCAGTCAGAATTCCCACCAGGGCCTGCCTCTGGCTCACTGCACCTGGAAGCCAGAGGGAGCCCGCTGACATTGTGGTTACTGAGCACCCTTCTACTGAGCACTGTGGTTACTGAGCAGGTGGAGCAGGAGTAATCCCGTGTGGGCAGAAAGAAGATGTACAGCATCTTCCTACAACCCTTGGCATGCACATAGACAGCCATTTTTTTGTTTTGTTTTGAATCAAGAGTCTGAAGCCAAGGGAAGAATGATTTGAAGAAGACTTCAAGACAGTGAGGCAATGAGTCACAATTCCGACCCAATCTCCTGCTTGCCACAGTGCTCTGTGAAGCCTGGGGAGGGGGAGTCAGCGTGTCCTTGCCCTGAGAACTTCCCGGGCTAGAACTCACATTTGTCACCTTTGCGAGCCAGTCCCGTTAGTGTGAAGGTTTGCAGCAGCTGTGGTACCTGGGCAAAGAGGAGCAGACAAAGGGAAGATAAATTGATGGGGTGGAGGGGGAACCAAGTTAATCTTATGTAATTTAAATCCTTATGAAAACTCCTTTTGCTTTTAAGAAGTGCTATTTACAAATTCTCAGGGGGTTAAAAACCATAAGAGCTGGGTTTTTATGTGATGCCAATAGAAGAATCTCTTAACTCCTGGAATAAATGATGCTCGTGTTTTGCCTTTCTGTTTTTCAAAAAGGCCATCTGTTTTCATAAACATAAATGAGACTCTAGCCACCTTTTCTCTTATAAGCCTCCGTCTCTTTGCACAAATGACAATATTCCCTTCGTGATTCGTTCCTGAAGACATTCTTCTGGGCTAAATGTGGCTGCTAAATTTGTACTTCAGTTTTCACTGAGTCCCACATGATGCTTGCTCAGACAGCAACTGCACTGTTACAGCTTTCATTTCTCCAGTCCCAGATTGGCATACCCTTGGGTTGCCAGCAGCTCTGTACCAGGCTTTATGCAGCAGCTTTTTCCTATTTCTTAAGGGATATTTGAAGTCTTTGAGGAGGCAAATATGTAGCACCCCCCTCTACCTGACTTTGGACACAGTGAGGAATAAACAAAGAGTGACAAGTGGAAGCCAAAATATGCAATTAATGATAATGAATGACTTCTTTTCCTGTGACAGCCAGTAGACTTCATGATTTGACCCAGAATTAGACAGAGTTACCCACACAGCCCTGGCCAATGCTGGACAGGGCAGAGGAAAACCCAGCCCCCGGGAGCAGCAGAAGTTGTGCCAGCTGTCAGAAGAAACAGAGCAGGGCCCAGTTTAGCATGCCCAATTTATTCTTCCTCCATTATCCACCAATGACACTCATCTTGCTACTTGCGAGTTAAAGGGGCAGAGTGATGCTAGTGGGGCTCCTTTTGTGTGGAAATTAATGTTACAAATTGGGGGTGAAGTTTTCTTCCTAAGAGTGACATAGGTAACACAGAAACTAGAGGGTAAATTTTGCATGATCCTAATCCATAGAATAAACTCAGTAAGTACTTGTTGGCTTTCTTTATTTAACAAATACTTACTGAGCAAAGATACAAGGCCTAAAACCGGAGTTTAGTTTTTGATTCTCTATACAAGAGAGAGCTGCTAGAAGAGTTTGAGCAAGGAGAGAAAGCATGATTTAAATTTAGATTCAAACTTTTCAAAAATTGTTTCGTTCGCCTCTTGGTGAATGGAATGTAAGAAGGACAAATGTGAGACTGGGGAGATGGATTCAAAGGCTCTTGCTCCTCTCTAGATGAGAAACCAAGGTCTAGGGCGGAATCAGAAGAAAAGAATACAGATGGACACATGGTGATACAACTTGCACATACCCTCATCAGGGTCCACCGATGGGGGTGGGCAGAACAGAGAGGGAAAGATTAGACTTGAGCGGTTCATGCTTTTACTTGAGCAACTGAATGGATAGTTAAAGCCATGGAAGGGCTATCGAGATAAAGCACTTGAGAAATTGGGTGAATGAAGGGGTGAGTCCTTGGAGATAGGGTCCCTGGTTGGCCATTCTGTTTGGGAGGTGTAGCGGGCTCACCACTCATTCCTGTTTGCCTATAACAGTCCTGGTGTACACCTGCTGACCCTTTGTAATTATTAAGAATACTTCCTCTCATGCTCGAATGTGACCTAGTTTTGGATGAAAAAGTATTTGGTCATTCTATGTTAGAGAAAATCTTGGAGAGAATTGTTGGAAATGATCTTTGGAATGTGAAAAACACTAAACATAAAGCATCAATCAGCATTAGCAGGGTTAATGAAGACTTGTGCAAGAGCTGAATCTTCTTTGCTCATTAACTTACACGATTATTTTAGGTTACATTCCTCTGCTGTATGATTCATCTTCCATGCCAGGTGGCTCTCACCCTAGAATGGAACTCTGGTTTCCATGATCTCCTTCTCTTTTCTCCACCCCTAACCCGCAGTCATTAGTGATTTCTAAAACAACACTCGTAATTGGTCTATGGGGATTCTCTATTTAAAGGGATCTAACAGTTCATCATTTTGCAGATCAAAGGCTTTGTACACTACACTTACTTCCGACAGCTTCTTCATGGCTAAGTTTTCTCTCAGCCTTGGAAGAAAATCCTCACTTGTCCTGGCTCTCAAAATAATTCGTGAAAATGGAAAGTTCCACTTTTCCCGCCGCCTCTCTTCGTGAGAATTTCTAAATATACAGTTGTGCCCACTGAGGCTTTAGCATTTCATGCAAATGCCACAGCTCCGTATATTTGCTGGGTGAGGCATGTTGATAGTTGGAGAAAGATATTTGCAGATACCCAAGGTGTAGTCCCAGCTCTGTCTCCACCCTGCTAACAGAAATGCTTCACCTTTCAAGACCTGTATCTCCTCACCTGGGAAAAGAGGGGTGATACCCCTCTGTGATGGCTTCTACCTTGAGACTTATATCCATTAAGTAAAAAGGAAAAGGGCTTTATGATCCTGATACTGGTAGAGCCAGGGAATTTGGGTCACAGATCTTAATTTCTCAGTCCAAATTTAAGCCTACTTGTTCCTTCGCACAGAGATTAATGCAAATCCAGACTTTTTTCTTGCGGTCTCCTTCTCTGCTTCCCCTTCCTTGACTTGTCCTGCAACAGAGCAAATTCAGTGTGCCCTCTACACCATGAAGATGATCTCTCAAACTGCCTGTCCTGCATTAGTTTTCTGAGAGTCCTAAGGCCAGGGGTCAGCAGGTTGGTTCCTGATGAGGCCTCTCAGGGAGATATTTGGAATCTTCTGGCAGCCTTTGAGGTTCCTGAGTTTGTCACTGCATAGACCCAGTCTCTGCTTTCATCTCTACACATGCTCTTCCTGGTTCACATCTGTGTCCAAATTCCCCCTTATTACTAGGACATTGGTCATTTGGATTAGGGACCCACACTACTTGGATATGTTCTCATCCTAATTTAATTACATCAACATGACCCTATTTCCAAATTAGATCACATTCTGAATCGCACAGGTTAAACGTCAACATATGAATGTTGGGTAGATGCAGCTCAAGCCATACTGCCTCCCAGGTGTGGAAAACCCTGCTATGGTTGGAGCCACTCCTGTGATCACAGCTATTTGCCTGATGGACAGTCACAGGCCCATGCTGGGCCCCTGGTGCAGCGAAGTCTTACTTGCCCAGCTTCCTACCCAAGCCTGCACGGCCCTCGCACGGAGAGGAGTCTTCTTGATGCTGTATTTTGCCCCTGGCATTCCCTACTACACTCCTCCAGTCACCTTAGCAACCTTCTCCCAAAACTCCAAGGTTTCACCATCTCAAATTTGTTCAGAATGACTGAACAAGAACACCACAAAGCCAGGCAAATATCTTTAGGGGAAAAGATGTCCAGACACTGGAAACACAAAGACCAATCCCATTTTTCCTTAGTATACAAGAAAAAAAACTTACAGCTTTTCAAAATTGGCCTTCCAGGGCCCCTTGTCCTACCCAAAATGGTTCGAGAGACTTCTTGCCGTGCTGGGAGGAAGGGGGGATTTCCCATGGGACATCCTGCTGTAAAATATCTAACCAGAACTTGTCTGCTGAGCAGGTACCAAGCACTGTATTGCGGCCTGGATACCAAGGTGAATGAGCCATGCTTCCTGCCCTTAAAGAATTCACAGTCACTGGTCCGGGTTTTAAACAATCTGTTGATGCCCAATCTGCCAGAGAAGGACAGTGACTCGCTGAGGCCATGCAGCTGGTGCATGTCAGAATCAGCACTAAGATCCCTGTCTGCCAGCTCCTTGCTCACAGTGTCTGTGTGGCTTTCAACCTGAATGGTACCAGAAACACAGGCTGTACCAGGCAGCCCTTAGCACACATCTTTTGCTGCCAGACAAGTGTCTGCCTTTGCCCTGGTCTCTGACCACAGCAGAATTGGTGGTAGCTTGTGGTTAAGTATTGGTCTCATCACCCTTCAAGGGAGGGGTTATAGCACACAGTCTGACACTGGATCTTGTAAAGAAAACCATCTCAGAGAGCCCAAGCATGACCAGAGAATTGTTAAATTAACAGTCCCCAGGGGCATTTGAGTTACAGCAGCACAAATGTACTGATTAAAGAGGCAGCTTGGTGGAAGGGGAAGGATTCAAGCACTGAATCTGTGCTCCACTGTCAGCACACACTGGCTCTGAGATGCTGAGAGGGTCCTTCACCTCCTCGAGCTTCAGTGCCTTCCCTCTTATGCTCAGTGCCATGCATGACTCCCTACAGTGCTGGCAGGACTCATTCACACGCCTGACATCCACTTGGCTAGGACCGGAAGACAGCCTAGAGGGTCGGACTTCCAGTTTTAAAAGTAGGAAAGTTTCAGGCTAACCCATCTTAGGTCAGCCAATGAATCAGCTGCGGCTGATTTTCCTGTGGGGCAAAGGCGGGGGACGGGGCCATGCACCTCCTGTTTTCCAGTACAAGAGCCCGGCGTTGTTTACTTGGGACTGAGCAAAGTTCCAAGAGAATAGACAGATGCTACCAAGGCCTCTTGAGACCTAAGCTCAGAACTCGCACACGTCACTTAGCCCATTCCAGCGGTTGAGGTGAGTCACAGGCAGACCTAACTGAGTGGGTGAGGACACAGTTTCTTATGGGAGGAGCAGCAGAGTCACTTTGCAAAGAGGTGTGACCTCAAGAGAAGCATTGTATCAATTTTACTGTCAGTCCCCCACAAGTATGGAGAGCTTGTCTTCTGCAGCAGTCAGGCGTCACTATCTATCAGCCACAGGGACGCCAGCAGCTGTAAATGTGATACAGCACAGAACTTGTGTCCTGCCAAGCTGTCTTCTCTGTGCCTTGCTTTCTCTCCCCTCCTCTTAACCCATGTGGTTCCATGAAATGGAACACACTCTGCCTGATCCACTCTTCAATTTGGGAAGGCAACTTGGCAGGCCTTTTCTCCAGGCTAACTTCTTGGCCTGCCCTCAGGTCCCTGGACCACTTAAGAAGACCCTGTGCTGTCCCATGTCACAGCACCAATTATCAGATGCCATCAGTATGGAGTCTGGGAGCCCCTTGACTGTAGAGATACGCCTGTTTCTGCATGCTAGACTTATTTCTGGTGTGTGGCACATAGGACAAGCTCAGGAAATTGCTGAAGAATGGCTTGAGGTCCCACTGAAATGAGAGTCCCAAGTTCTTCATTCTGTCCTCTCCACTCAAGCCTGGAGCCTGAATCCAGATTTTTGTGGGCAGCAGACATCAGCACCACCCTGCCCTCTCTGCCAGGCACAAGACAATGAGCTAAGCAAGACCCCAGTTCTGCAAACCAGCAGATGCTTTTTTTGGTCTTGGCACCATCTAGGGTGAGAGTCTGCACACAGAATGATACTAATGATGTGTGGGTCAGGCTCTGCCTGCCACTGTGGTGTGACTCTTTTTGCAGAATCTCTGCACATGCCCAGCGTTGGTCGCCCAGTCACAGTCCTGCAGGTCCTGTAAACACAGAAGGAGCCCAGGTTAGCAAGCACGCAAACAGACCTGGGGTCCTCCTCCCCTTGTCCCTCACCCTTGACCACACACCAGGTTGCTCTGAGCCCAGGCTCTTCCTTTTCTTCCCTGCTCCCTCTTCCGCTTGGTCACCAGCCCAGCCCAGGCCCCATGCCCTCCAAGTGCTTGCTTCCAGCAGTCTGAGTGCACTTTCCAAAATGCTTGAGAATGTGGAGATTCATAGCAAGGTTCAGGAGCAACAGTACTCAGTTCCTGCCACTCCAGGCTGAGCAGGCTTGGGCAATTTCCTCACCCTTTCTACGCCTCCTCATCATCTCCACTTATAGCTGGGGATAATGATAGCACCGCATCTTAAGCTTGCTCTGTGGACTAGCAGAGGTGATATGTGGAAAGAGCTTATGTAGAATAGTCCCTGATGCAGTTAGTGCTTAATGCATGTTAGCTATAACATCTTTGCCCTGCCTCTGGCCCTTCAATGGGTCCCCATTGGCCACAAGATAATGGTTAGTGCTCCTGTCACACAGAGAGGACCTTAGTCCTTCTTCCTGCCCTCCTGCTGTGAACTCACATAGAATGCTTGGAGGCATAGCAGCCATCTTGCACCCATGAGGAAAATGTTAAGTATGGCAAAACTGGAATATGAAAAGATCCTGGGGCCTTGAAGACACTGTCAAATTGCTGGCCTGAGTTACTTTTCCTGATCCCTTATTACATGAAACCAACAAGCCCTCTATTTGATGGTCCTAGCATCTACATTTGCATTCGTGTATCACCAGGGCTGGTACCTGTTCCTTTTGTGGCCTCATTTCTGAAATCGCACCCCGACCTACTCCCCAACTTTTTGTTCCCATCATACTGACTGACCTGGAATTCCTTCTGCAAACAAGTTTTGACTCTCAACATTGATTGTGCTGTTCTCATTTTCATTCTGTCTGGAACTTCCTGACCTGCTCTGTTATGGTTTGTGTCTAGATGTCCCCCAAAGCCTCCTGTGGTCATAGGTGGAGGTTTTCAGAGGTGGCTGGATCTAGGGTATGTGATACTGGGATTAATGCTGGGATTACTAAACCAGCCCACTGATTTGTTTGACACCACCCTAAACACCCTATGTAACCTAGATAGAGTATAAAAGAGGTAGAAAGAAGCTGCACTTGTTTCGTCAGCTGCCTTCTGCCTTCTGCCTACTTTGAACTATTTCTCCTCTGCCATGCTACCCTGCCTTGGCCTCAGCCAATGATGAACTGAAACCTCTACAAACTGCGAGCTAAATAAACCTTTCCTGCTTGAACTTTAGGTGTTGGGTATTTTGTCTCAGCAACAAAACAAGTAACTTAAGACATGTTCTCACCCATTTTCTGCCTGGAAAACTTCTATTCATTCTTTAAAATCTTACTCTGATATTCCTTCCTCTCTGAAGATGTAACTGCCATCTTTGACCATTCTGCATGAATTAATAAGTACCCACCTTATGACACTGAGCTAGATAACAGTGAAATTCCTACTTTTACCACTTATG
>RJWT010014053.1:0-21349 GCA_004365215.1 Cuniculus paca
AAAAAAACACAATGAAGAATATAACCTTAAAATACATTCATAATGTATGAAAGAAGTTTGAATGGAAAAGTTGATAGTATTAGCTGTCCGTAACTATTTTTCTTGAAATAATTCTGAGTTTTAATACAAAGCACTGAACCATCTGTGATAATTTATTCACCTAAGTCCTTTCTGGCAAGTCTGTAATCAAATCCATGGAACAGATAGAGAAAAGTAAAAACTATTTATGAATATGTTTTCCATAATATTTGCATCTGAGCTCTGTATTACTGTGTAAATGTCATCATATATTATTGTTAGTTCTGAGATTAATGTCTCCTGGTTTTTTTTCCTCTTTATGCTTCTTTCCTACCCACTATAAATCATTTCTTTCCCTCAAAATAAATGTCTTAGAAATGAGGAAGGAATCACACCAATCCAAAGGAGAGAAAAAAAGGAGACATCAGAGAATCAGCATTAC
Organism: Cuniculus paca; assembly: GCA_004365215.1. Taxonomy (NCBI): domain Eukaryota; kingdom Metazoa; phylum Chordata; class Mammalia; order Rodentia; family Cuniculidae; genus Cuniculus; species Cuniculus paca. The sequence goes on from RJWT010014053.1 coordinate 461, forward strand.
ACAGCTTGGCTCACAACTGAGAGTGAGACTTGCCTGTAGTCCCAGCACCGTGGCGGGGCTAAGGCAGGAGGGTCATGAATTTGAGCCCAGTCTGGACAATCTGGAGACTTAGCAAGACCTTGTCTCAAAAACTGGTCTAGGAATGTAGTTCAGTATAAAGGCCCTGAGTTCAATCCCCAGTACCACAAACACAAAGAAAGATAAACATGGAATGAATAAAAGTAGTTCTGTAAGATCCCTACCCAAAAAGAACTTATAGTCATCCACTGAATTTCAGTTTCAACGAGTATCTCCTTTTTAAATGTAATATTACATTTATTTTCCAATTTGGAAGATAAACATGTTAGATGAAAAATGTCTCCTTTCTCCCACTTTTCCTTAGCTGTACTTGGAGTAAATTTATATTTAAAAGATAACTTCAGGGCTGGGGTTTCTTATGTAGCTCAATGAGACAGTGCTTGCCTAGCGCCTGCAGGGTCCTAGGTTCGATCCCCACTATGGCTACAAAACAAAACAAAATCTTAACTTTGAATCAGTTTTGGAGCAGCAAGTTAGAATCAAAGTTTGATTGTACTCAGCACTAGTTTTCTGAGTTGTGTAATCCTGAACAAATCACTTACAATCCTCATTTCCATATCCATAAATCAGGGATAATCACATCTAGTCCTATCTACTTCGAAGGGTACAGGTGAAGATCAGTCATGAGATGTTCTCTGAAAGTATACAGCTGCAAAAACATTGCTGCCTAGAGCTAAAATAACCATCTCTCTCATCAGACTAAATTCTCAGAATGGCTTACATTTTGTGCTTCAGAAATGTGGTAATAGGAATAGTCATTGTTAACTGGGGGCTGGCCAGTTGGAGGGAGTTGAGAAGGTGGGGCATGAGCAAAACCCATCAAAGGATTGTTCTTCTGGAAATTTGTGGCCACTGTTGGCTGGCTGGCTTTAGGAGACTCCTGAAGATAACCTTCCTGTTCCACCTTCCGACGCATTGTAGAATTCCAGTGGTTCTTGATAGCATTATCAGTTCTGCACAGAAATGGATCACATAAAAATTTTACAAACAGAAAATTCAATTCAAATTAGCGGTAACTGACAGAAAGCTGTTTTTAATAGAATTCTTTTCTTTAGGTCCACTAACAGTCGTCTTCTCTTTTTAACTGTTTCATCTTTTCCACCTCCTAAAATCATGCAGTCCCTATGGCCTAACTGAAAATCTGTAAGTTTCTCTTACGTGATCTGGAATGTATGGAGTTTTCTGTAAATTCTGGTATATTTTCACCATTTTCTTTCCCTGGTGAAGGAATATTTTCAGTACAGTAACACGATTTTAATTCTGACCATTTGTGGTACAAAATACTAATACCGCTTGAAACTTTAGGCTGGCCTAAAAAAAGTTTCTGTTTTGAGCCTGGGTCAATAGGGCCTAGATACCACAACAGGGATTCATAAAGTCTGGGGATGACAGCAGTGATGCCTCATTGTCCAATCTTTATTTCTTATAGCATGAATGAGAAATTTTGAGTCAAAAAATCCTCGCACCTTTTGAAAACCAACCCATTATTCTTATAACCAGACAGAGGTCAGAGTGGGAACAAGAAAGATCCTAAGGGGAAAGATGCTAAAACTGCAAAGCACTTTTACTAAAACCTTTCCATTCTCAGCAAAAGAGTTTCTCAATTCAAAAAAAGAAAAAGAAACAAACAACACCCCCCACCAAAGCTCCCTTTATATGGTTTCCATGGGGGTGGGGGAGTATGTGCCAAAGAAAGAGGAAGTTCAATCAATTGCCTCTAACTTTTCAAAGCATCAACAGCATGTCCTCCAGAGCACATGGGAGAAAGGCCTTCTTTGCCCAACCTCTTGAATTTTTGAGGCTTTCTGAACCACGAGGGAAGAAATGCCTTGGGGCATCACAAGAAAACACGGTGTAAGCCATCTTTGAAATGACCCTTTCTCTGCTTTTGGATTAAGAAAGCCAAGCATAAAAAATATCCTTAATATTTTCTACCTTAAACCTTGTAGTAAAAGTATTTTCCAAAATAGACAAAAACCACTACATACTATACAAGGAAGGAAAGCGAGGCATGAGCTTCCATAGTTGTCCTTTGCAAAGTCATTGTCTTGCCTGGCTCATTGAAAAGAAAGCATGGCACTGACATTATTTAAAAACCTGGAAGCAGTAGAATTCTATAAATATATTGTTTCTTTATTCAAAGAAAAAAATCATCAAATGGTATAAAGAAGGAAATGCAGGTTTTCCTAATACCAAAATGGTAGCAGGTCCTTGAACCAGCTGGATGAATTCAGAACAGACAAACTGTCCATCCTCTGTTTTTTTGTGTTTAGAGTCCTGTAGTTTACAAAGTGCTTTGACATTCTTTGTATGTATGCCTAACATTGGCTCTATGAAACAGATCATTACCCAGTTTGCAAATGAGAGAACTGAGGCTGAAGAAAGTTAAAAGACCTAGCCCAAGACTCACCACTGAATAAATCCTGAAAGTCCACAATCAGGTAAACTCTAAGATCTCTTCCAGTTGTAGAAGTTTCAGGTCTCTTAGTTAATGAAACACTAACAACTGATGGGATGTAATTTATTCAGACACTCTCACATTAATACATGTAATTATTTCATACATTTAAAGCTGAATATTCAATACCCACTCCCTTGTTCTTCCCAATCAATATATTTTTTGACATAGTATTACCGTCCAGGCAGTAGCTTTGCGATTTCAGCCCATCTGTTCCCCAGTCTCTTGTGTGCCTGGTAAATAATTCTGTCTTCCTCTTCTGTCCATGAGGTTTTCTTAACTTCTGGATTCAAGTGATTATGCCACCTCTCCCTACATTGTTTTCCGATTCTCCCTTTTAAGTGCTTGGCAATAACAGACCAACGTTTCGGACCGTATTTCTGTACAAGCTCTATCACCTTCAGATAAACACAAAAATAACCTGTGTTTTAATGTTATGGAGTGAGTCAGTGTAATCATGCTTCACTGTTACAAGAAACTTTAGAAAACTTCTAAATATCTGCTTTCATTCTTTGGAAACACGACAAAGAGCCCTTTATTTGCTGTTTGCATACTTCATTTGCATCCTCAGGTTGGGGAACATTCAACGAATATATTTTGGGAATTTCTTAACTACGGTTCACACATTGATGAAGACAGAACTTACTCTCTGATCTTCTTCTTTGGTCCAAGGACCCTTGATGAGCTCAGGGTTTAGAACTTTCTGCCATCGGTGTTGGCACTGCACATCTGTCCGATTCTAGACAAGTATGCACCATCATATGTGAGAAGCACAGGAAGATGTTATTGAATATGAGTCACACATAGGAAATATGCAGTGCAAACACACAAGGACACTTAAAGGCACGTATATAAGGAAGCTGCCTACCCCTCCTTAGAGACTGAAAGCATAAAAAAAAATCAAAGTGGCATCTAAAATTCGAAGCTCACCTTCTGAGGAAGACTGTGCTGCTACATAAATGAAAGGAATACTAAATTGCACATGTGCCTGTCAATTTAATTTAACCTCAGTCTGTTGCTTGTGGAAATATCTAAATGATCGAAGATTAGAGATTCCATACTGTTGGGCTTTAGGAGAAACTCACCTCAAAAGACTAAGGTTTGCTACCCATTCAAACCAAAAGATACGCTTTAATTTAGGATCACAAGTATTTATATTGCAAAAGGAGCAAAGATGATAAAAGATAGGCCGCACTTTGTAGGAGCTAGGACTCTTATAAGAAGAAAAAGACAAATAAATAATTCACTGTAACAGAAGGCTGAGTTTGATTCATATGCAAAAAGGAGACCAAAGCAAAATGCTATTGGGGTGGAGAAAAGTATCCCAAAGGCAGGAGAAACTGTTTATTTAGGAGTCCAAAGGAGCTCTTTCTATGAGCTCTGGAGGATGGTCAGCAATGTTAAAGAGTGATGCAAAGGGAGAACATTTGGGAGGTGAGATCTCCAGAAATAAAAGCCCAGGGGAGGGGAAGGAGAAAAGAATTTAACCAAACCTGCTTGTGGAGAGGAAGTACACATCAATGCAGGACCTGTTTGCTGGACCATATAGGAAGGCCTTTCTGGACTGCTAGGTCAGGGCAGTTTACTTAACTTGTGAGGTTCTAAGTCACCACTGTTAGTTTTGAAAAATAAAGTGCAGCTGCATTTTAGGATGCTCCATCTCCCAATAGTATTTTAGATGGATGAAAATGTGGAAAGTTACAAGTGGGAAAGCTGGCTGGAAAGCCACTATGATATCCCAGATGAGAGGCCACCGGGCCTGGCCCTGAGTCCAACCATGGGAATAAGGATGAGAGGGTCTACAAAGGAGTTCCAGGGTCCTTATTAACTGTGTGAGCACAGGGGACTGGGTGGTGGGATGAGTCAAACAGCATTCTAGAATTTTGAACCTAGGTGCTAAAAATATGGCTATTGATGAAAATGGGGAGTTTAGAAGAAGATGAATAGAGGACAATGTCAAGTTTAATCATCTACCATGTAACAAATCATCAGAACACTAATCTATATTATCCTAATAAAGCAAAAAACAAAACAAGAAGCAACTGCTTAAAAAATATCGTCAAAACCTGATTATTAACATCTCTTTTGGAATCCCAATTATACGTTTTACAATAAAAAATATAAATTAAGGGCTGGGGATATAGCTCAGCAGCACAGCACCTGCCTGGCAAGTGTGAGGTCCTGATTCAATTCCTGCTATCAAAAAAAAACCAAAAAACCAAAAAACCCCAACATATTATATAGATACATATTATATATATACATATATAAATATAAATAATGGATAGGACATCTCTCCCCCTACTTCTTTTTTTTTTAATTTTTTGTTTTTTGTTTTTTTGGTACCAGGAATAGAACTCATGACTTTGTGCTTGCCGAGAAGTCACTGTCCCCCCCACTTCTGAAATGTGAGAAAATATGTAATATTTTAATAATGTCTCCAGGAATATTTTATTCAAATCTTTGGGAGGAGCTTTTATTTTACAAAAAGAAAAACGAGTAACTTACCGGGAGATAATTGGCAATAACTTTCCAGTCATCTGTTCCATTCTGTTCCACCAGCTTCTTTAGTTTTTCATCCTAAGACATTTAAAGATAGTCTTAGGGTATCAGTCACTTACTGAATAATTCTGTTCAAGTTAGAGTGTACAAGGGAACCAATCAAATGATCTAATCCAGAAAAAAAACCTCTTAAAATTATTCAATACAGTAGATATTAACATGTTGATTTGGAGCATATATTTATTTAGTCAGGTTAGAATTTTAAATCTTAGCCATTGATTAATTATATAGTTACAGAGCTCCAGTGGTGCAACTGCTTAGCACGTGGGACTTACACAGTTGTATAAGTTTGGGTGTATTGTTTTACCTTTCCACACCTGAGTGTTGTCATCTATAAATGGCAATTCTGATCTCAACAGGATTATCGGAGGATTACATGAAGTAATTATGCAAAATATTTATCATAATATTGAGTGTTTAATATATGGTAATTGTTAAGAGTTTTATACGGTGGGGGGGAAATAGAATTTTATAATATTAGACTCAGTAGCCACTTAACTATGGCAACAGATAAGATCTTGAGTAAGAAAAAGAATCTTTCCAATTAGTTCAACCTCTTTTATATATAAAAAAGAAGATAACTTTTTATACTTAAACTTTAAGGCATGCATACTATAATAACGTCATGCAGTTTTTGTATTAATGTATTCACAGTTTAAATGAGACCAATTGTATTCAAACATAGAAGATGATAAACATTCACGGGCAACTGGTTCTTTCAGTGGACTATTCACTATCCGCCAGTTCACAAGTGACTTTCTACATATTTTCCTCATGCTTCTGCAAAAGTAGCATTCCTACACAATGCAGGCTCCTAGCAAAACACAGACACGGGAACCAGGAAGCCAGGGTTAACAACAGAACTTCGATGTCCTTAAGGATCATCTAAGGACACAGTTTCTATAGGTGAAATATGCACTTCCTGTGTGTATACCTGGGAATCCTGTCTGCTGTTAATAGTGATTCCGGTTAAAATGAAACATAGCACAATGAAACTGAAGAAGAGTTGATATCACTGATTCTAACATGAAATACTCTAAAATTAGTTGCAAAATGTTTTGAGAACGTTAGAGAGAAAGAATTTTTTCATCACACATTGTCAATTTTGCTTCTAAGGGATTTTTCCATTCCTATAAGGAGCAAGCTTTTGAGAATCCAGTAGAAAATGGTGAAAAGCAGATACACCTCCATCCATTACTGGATGCTTTGAGAACAAAACTCTATGACTATGGCTCTGAGACACATTATATATCAAGAATACTAAAAAAAATACATTAATACAAGAGGAATTCTATGAGTGTTTTGTTTTATTCTTTTTTCTTTTCTTTTTTTGAAAATAGCAAGTCATTCATTCAGGGAGCATTTATCAATATCCCACTTTGAAGCAAGTAATTCTGGGTTCAGGGAACACAAATAGAAGACATTTAGCCCCACCCTCAAAAGACTTGCAGTCAACTGGGAGAGACACATATGTCACAGCAACAGTAAGCGGAACATGCTCTCAGTGGCATGGGAACCCACATCCATCGTGTTCAGAGGAAGCCAGGGAGGGTTCACAGGGCAGGCAACGCCTTCACAGGTAGTGAAGAGAGAAGAGGAGGTGGGGCTTAAGAATGAACACACAGAGGGAAACAGATGAGGCATAAGGTGAAAAGGAGAGGACATTCAAACAACTCCAAGTAATTTAGAAGTGGATGGTATAGTGATCATGTGGGGCAGTGGTAAGAGATGAGTGCACTGCCTAAGTGGGCTAGGACAGGCACTCCAAGACCCTATGACTGGAATTTTGGTTTTTTGTAAAATACATGGTCTGTTTTTCTCCAGGTTTTGATCAAATGATGAGTTACCTCTTCCCTGGTCCACCTAGTTTTCCCCAAGTGACGTTTTCCAGACTTGGGAAGTAGCCCATCATAGTCGTGGTCACACATCTCAATGTCTTCATCATCCTCATCGCTGCTATATATGCTGTGGAAATAAGAATGGGCAGATGTGGGCTGAAACAAGAGGATTTAAACTATTGGATTACAAAATCACACAAAAACTCCTCAGCAAGTTTTTCAAAGGCTATGAAGATAAAACTTCGCAAACTTGCACAACAAGATTGTTTTCTGCATTCTGTTGCTGTAGTATCATAAACAGGTTCTGCTGTTATTGGTATCCACAGATACAGCAAAGGACCTGGCACTTTCCTGCGGCTCTGCATGTTTAAACCTGCTGTTACTGTTAGGCCAGGGACAAGTTACACATTTGGCAACCTTCCAACCAATCAGGGTTTAAGTTTAAAACTTAATGCTAAGGACAAGAAAAAGAACAAGCACCCACGTCCTTTATATAAGTACGCACTCAAAATCTTGGGCATATGTCACATTGTTTAAAAAATATTTCCTAAGCACAATCAACAAGTCACTATTTTACTCAATGGGGTTGGTGCTTTATTGAAATTTTTAAAACTTGGGAAACAATACTTCCAATAATATAGTGACAGTCATCCTTTAAAGATTAGAAGATCAGGATAGTCTAAGAGGAAAGGATTTTAATACCTGACAAAGGATAAAACCTCAAGTAACCCAACTGTTTTGCAGTTAGCATAAATATAAAATTCTTCAAAATTCTAGGCCTGGATGACCCAACTTGTGGCCATGTTTATAATAGTTGTTAGAGAAACTAAGTGAATAATTAGGTCACCTGATAGACTCCTACTTACACTTGTTTTTTCTGTCTCTGACTGAATGGTGTTTAATATTTTAAAATGCACCTAATTAAAAATCTAAGAATTCCTCCTAAAGAAATCCATGGGTTAAAAAAAAAAACCATTACTGTTTTCAAAAGAACCTTTTCTTTTATCTAGTTTAGTAAAACTATGCATTTTGATGACTTTTAAAGTAACTATACTTAAGGTTTATTAATCATATACTGCACATGTGAACATAATTTGTTTACTTTGTTATAAATTTTCTTGTAAAACAAGATATGAAAAATTATACTATGTTAGAAACTTCACTAAAATATATCATTGTGATATTGATAAACCCATAAAAGTAAGATCAATTAAAAATAATGGCAAAATCTAGGAATGGTGGCACATGCCTATAATCCTAGCATTCTGGGAGGCTGAGGCAGGAGGACTGCAAGTTCTCAAGAACAGCCTCAAAATGTAAATAAATACATAAATACATGCATAAGGCTAGGGATGTAGTTCAGTGTGAAGGTCCTGGGAACAATCCCCAGTACAAATAAATAAAAATATATCATAATGGCGTAGACGAATAACATAATGCAAATGATTATTTTTGAAGAGAAAATTTACATTCATAATGAGTTTTGTCTTCTCGAACTAACCCACAAGTGTGTGTTACAAACCATCTACAAATCAAGCAAAAGTGCTTGAAAAATCCTGAACTGGAGTTCTTAAAAATTTAAAACTATTATTTTGAGCAACGATTTGATGGTCCAGGATGCACGGTGGCTAGATGTGATTTGCACTGGAAACACCACCACCAAAAACAACAACCAATAAAACCCCCACTAAAGTGTATTCATAGTCTGTAATCATTTTTCATTCCGTGACTCTCCTTCGAAACAAGAGCCTAGTTACTTCACACTATAAACGAAAGGCACTAAAGAACTTAATCAATACAATCACAATACTGTCCTTTTAATGTAACGCACCATATAATAAAATAACAGGAAAGTTACTGTAAGCAAAGAGCTGTAAACATCTTTCGAAAGGCTGACAGAGAACGCCTCAGAAAACCCCCAAATGAAGTGGCCTGTTAGGAAGCATCAGCAATACCAAGAAAACCGAAGGAATCTGAAAGTGGAGACATAGATTTAACCCAAATTAACTTTTTAGGTTTGGCTAGATCTGGCTATCACATTTTCAGAACCGTGGGCGACATTTTCCAAACTCTAATTGGGCACCTCCCTCTTAGTAACAGCTTAACCTAGGAACAAGCGACACAAGCAGCCGCCCACAGGGGGCAGCCAACGTCAGGTGAGAAAGAACTGGAGGAATCTGCCAGGGCCAGGATTCTGGAAGCAAAGGTGCCAGGGCTCGTCTGGCCTCCATCTAACTGCCTGCCTCGGAGAGATCACTTCCTCTGTCTTGGGACCTTGGTGTCTAGCCTAAACGCAGGGGCTTAGATTCCATTTCTAAGGTACTTCCCTGCGCGCGCAAATGATGCGTCCATGTCTTTCATGCCGCTTCAAACTTAAGCAGAGACACAGATGTGCAAAACCAAGGTCTTGGGCAAAACGTGGCGCGAGAGTCCTGCAAGTCCTGAAGGGACCGCGAGGGCTGCAGGGTGAATCCAGGGCTGCTCTCTACCAGCCTGCCTGGCACAGGGCTCGCCTTTGAGCTGTGCACGCGATTGCCTTGCTCTACGGCGTTCTGGTCGCCTGAGTAGCATGATTAATTTCTACTGTGGACCTGAAATAACTTTTCCTTTATCTGCTCTGACAAGATCTCAGACCCAACAGTCAAAGGACTTTCAAAGGCTGATTTCAGGCTTCATGCACTCGGCTCCTCCACCTGCTAGACCCGGTGTGGTTACAAGAGTACAACTATGAATATTACCTTCTGTCAAGGAAACAAACCGTGCAAAGAAAAGCTAAAGAAAAAAAAAGTGCTGGGGAGGGGGTTGGGAAGTGGGGGGAGCGGGAGGAAGTGCCTTGCGGCCGCTACTGTGATTCTAGAAAAGGGGTTCAGACTCATTTCGCTGACCTGGTTAATAATCCCTGCCGAGTTGACGCTTGCCGAGCAAGAAACGGCTCGGAGCCCGCAGCCGGGTTTCTCTTCCCCCTGAACCAGGTTCAAGGCTCCCGCCCCTCCCCGCCGTCTCCTTTCGGGGCTACCTGGGAGCGGCAGGGAACCTGCGCGGCCCCGCCCCGCGGGAGCAGCCGCGACCTGGGGCGCAGAGCCTCGCCGCGCCCTCCCGGCGCCCTCCTCCCGCTGCCAGTTTCTGCTCTTCACCAAACAGGTGACCCCAGCGCGCTCCAGCTAAGTCTCAAAGGCGAAAGGTGAAACCTTTGAAGGGGCGGCACCCCCGCTTAGAGCCGCCGGCCCCGGGCGAGGCGTAGGGAACCAGTGTCCCCCAGCGTGGCCTCTCTGCTTCTCCGCCGCCCCGCCAAGCCGAGGCGCCGCTCCCGGCTCTGCAGAGCCCGGCCCCAGGGTGCTGCTGCAGAGCCCACGCCCACGCTCCTTGCAACTTCCCAGCGCCTCAAGGGGACCAGTGCCCGCCGGTGCAAAAAGCAAATAAGTACGCGAAAATCAAGCAACCCGAGGAAAAGCAGGTGCACTGCTTCGCCTCCACGAACGTCCCCCAACCCCCCTCGGCGAGGGCCAGTTCGGCCCCCGGCCGGGGCAGCGGTAGCAGGGCGCAGGGAGGAGCGGCCGCGTCCACGTGTGCGCGCCGAGCCAGGACCTCTCGCCTAGGGCAATGGCCCGCGGCAGTCGTGTGCGGTTTGCACGGCAGCGACGGGGTGTGCTGCAGGCCTCCGTCCCTTTGCCCCGAGCGGCGCCCACTACTGCCAGTGAGCCAGCGCCTGCACCCGCCGCTTGCAGGGAGCCCCAGAATGTCGAGTCCAGGAAATCCAGCGGCCAGTGGAAGTGAACTGCCAACAACTGACAGTTCCAACGAGCATCTCCCTCTGTCTGCGCTCCTTCCCAAACGCGGGGCCAAAACGTAAAGGGGTCTCTCGCCCATCATCCTGGCGAGCCTTCCCAAGTGCGGTGACAGACGCGGCGCGAGCGCGCGTGGGTGCACATGCAGTGTCTGCAGTGGAAATAAAAGCCTCCCAGAGACTGGTTCGAGCCTTCCAAACCAGGGCTTAAAACGATTTGAAAACCCTGCTCGTCCCCTAAAATCTTCTTTTCAGCCGCCTGTCAGCTGCCACGCTCCCTCGCCTCCATAAAGAATGAATGAAATTGAAATGAACTACCTGCAGCTACTAAACAGTCCCGCGTCTTTCCCTGTATCTGCCATATGCTCTGCACTTCCAAGTCCAAACGTATCTCAATGCAACCAGCGATTAGGCTGCGACTCCCTCGCCGACCCCCGAGGCATCAAGCCAGGTACCTGGTAAGCTGCCCGGGGCTGGTGGGCACCGCTCTGCTCCCCCCACCCCAGCTGGAACAGGCTGCTTTTTCTCCCCTAAAGAGAAAGGGATCCCCATGCAACTTGCAAATAAGCCGCAGGGCATGCTTCCTAAAGTCCTGAGACGTTTTCCGCAGGGACTCCCATTCATCAGGCTCTCCAGCGCTTTCGGCGGACCTGGCAGGGGCTCCGGGTCCTCTCAGGATCTGACAGCCTCGCAGAAGATCCGGGAACGAATTCCCACCTGCTTCCAGGCGCCCGGCGCCCCGCGCGCCCCCGCCCTCGACAGCCCGCGCAGGCCCCCCGTTACCTGTGCCGGGGTCTTCGGGCCATGGCGCGGCGGGCGCGGGGCTCCTCCGAGAGCCGCGGGGACCGCACCGGCTGCTGCCTCCCGCCGCCCGCCGCCTTGCCTGCCTCTCCCCGGCTGCGCCGCGGCGCTCCGCACCGCCGGGGCGAAGTTTCTCAGGAGAAAGAGAAGGAGGAGGAGGTCACGGAGGAGGAGGAGAAGGAGGAGGAGGAAACAGGTTGATATTAAAGTGTAAACTCTGTAAACAGAGATGCCATCAAACAAAGAGCTTTGGACACTCCCCCTCCCGCCAAATCTGGCGCCCCTGCAGTGCGCACGCGCCCTGCCCGCCGCCTCCGCGGTCGCCCTGGCTGCAGCCCGCGGGGCTGCCGGGCCGCCGGGGCCGCCGCTCCCATTCGGCTCTCGCGCCGCTGCGCCGCTCCTGGCGCGCAGTGAGACCCAGGCGGCGCGCGGGCGCAGAGCCCGGGCCCGGGGAGGGGTGGCCGGGGTCCGCGACGGCGCCTTTTCCTGCGCAAACCCCGCTACCGGGCCGCGGTGGCGCGGGTCTGATGCCGCCTCCCCTGCTGCTGGGCAGCGGCACCGCGGGCGCCTAGCACGGCGCGCTCCCGGGCACCCAAACTCCGGCCCGCTGCGCTCTGACTCAGTGTCGCGGGGGTGGGGAGCGGGAACTCCCGGGTGGGGACTGGATTTCAGGCAGGGTTCAGAACGGCCCTCTGGAGATAGAGGAATAGGAGAGGACGGGATCTTATTTTTTCCAAGGGTGTTTGGCTAGGTCTTTTTAAAAATTAAACAACATCCCTAAGGTACTTGTTAATGACAAAGGATACTTAAGCGCCAGTGGGCCTGTGGCTATCACCACTCACATTTAAGAAGCGCCTGGCCCAGCTTTCGGGCTCCTAAAGCCCACAAGCCACCTTCGTGTTGTCACATGCCTTTCTCACCCGGGCACACGCCCTGCACCACCCACCCTGCCCCGCCCGGGCGGCGCCCACCACGCACCTCTGCCCCTGCAGGGCGCGCGCCCCGCTCATCATCACACCTGCAAAGTCCACGGGTCGCACACGGCCCGCCCCTAGCAGAGCGCAGGAAGTCTCACGTTTGCAGCGAGGCTTTAAAAGTTAAGCACTGAGTGATGACCAAGGTCAGTGTCCATGGTTAGTGTAATTTGGGGGCTCTATTTTACCAGCTTACAAGTTATTAAAGACTTCGTTTAACCGGGGGCTCCGGAGGCAGTAAAGAGAGAACTGCTGAATTTATAAGGATTGATGATTGGGGGGAATTTTAGGGGAGTTTTAGTTTTACTTCCGTTTATAGATTAGTACCATTGGGGATTTTTTTTTTCATTCTCTATACACACTAGTTTATTTTTCCTTTAATCTTTAAGGAGTTTGAGACTATTGCTGACTGGGTTTGTGGGTGTCCCATGTGCCCCAGCAGTTCAAACTTAGCTCAGAAAGCATTTTTTCTTACTAAAAAAGCATGTTCTTACTAAAATGAGTCATAATTTTATTAAATGGTGAAGCATGCTAGGTTTCAAGACTACCTTGTGTTTGAAACTCGCTTAAAATTTGTTACATAGTTTAAATCTTTACCAAAACATGATAGTTGCGTGTATGGCTTTAACAGTCCTTTCTTTGTGAGAAAAGAAATTACACCGAGAGAAAATTATTGTAAGATATTTCAGTTCACAATTCCAAAAGGCAAATTATTTGCAAATTGATATATTTTTAGAGCCAATATTGATTTCTAGGTTCTATAATGAAATTTCTTTCTTCACATAAAAAATTTTTAAAATATCAATGATAAACGTGTTGAAACTTATTCCTAAAGTAGCTACATTCTGTCTTTGAGATTACTTTATGAATCCAACTGGCATGATTTCTAATAGCTGAGCCTGTTAGATAAAAAGTGTGTCCGAACTCTTGCTGAAGAAAGTCAATAGTTGTTTCCCAAAATTCTTAGGAGGTGAACTTTATGATTATGAAACCCTGTAAATGGAAAGTTACTAATTTCAATTTCTATTTCCTTTGTGCATAGTTTTGATATGGATTGTTTTGCGAATCCATAGTATTGTTGCTCTGCAGATATTTTACTCTGTAGTTTTACATTTTTTCCTCTAATAGGTAACAATAATATGTGTATGAACATGCATACGCCAATAAATAGTATATATTCGATAATTTTGTGTAGCTAACTTGTTTTATATTGCTTCTGGTAAGTATGGAAGCATAAAATCAAGTGGAGTTATCAAAATTCTTGGATAGATGAAAATATATTTTCAAAGACGTTGCAGAATACTTGTAACTATATTTATACATTTTTTCCTTTCCCTTGCAATTATTACAAATGCATTTTTAGATGACGGTTTTATATATTTCACCATTCTGGTTTTTTTTAAAGATCTATGATATCAATTATTTTAGTTGTGGCTGAGCTGGAACTAAATTCACATACAGTCTTTTATTTGTGATGCACTAGATAGGGGTCAGAAAACTTTCTTATAAAAGGCTAGAATGGTAAATGTTTCACACTGTTGAGTTCCATCTTCTTCAGTTTCTTTTGTCTGTCTTTTTCACTCTTCTTTACAGCCCTTTACAAGGGTAGAAACCATTTTTAACTGGAAGGCTATACTCAACCTGCTAGCCATAGTTGGTGGACACTAGAACAGTGACCCCCAATCTTTTTTTTTGGGAATCGAACTCAAGGCCTTGCACTTGCTGGGCAGGTACTTATGCCACTGAGCTGTATCCCTGTATCCTTGGCCCAAGACCTTCAATCTTTAGTGAGTGTCAGAATCACTGGATTTACCCATGAAAAATACACAGTTCCAGACTGTCCCTTCAGTGACTGATTCTCAGTGAGTCTGAGGCGACCCAGTGATCTGATGATGGTACTCAACTGGTGTTCATGGAAGAAGTCTCCAGGCCATTTGTTGATAATCTTAGCTATTTGGATATATTTTTCCCCTTTGCCAGTATTCCTCTGCCACCTTCCTCCATCTCCTTCCTTTTCACCCCTCCTGAGGATTGAGGCTCTCTCCATAACTCAAAGTCTTTTAACTCTCTGGGGAATTTGGTGCCAGTGACCAAAGGGCTAAGTCAGCTTTTTCCCTCTTCATTTACTACTAAACTTCAACCTCACATCTGACACTCAAGGGAAAAGGAATTACTTGATCCCTCTTGATCATCATTATGACTCTCCCCTCAAAAAAGCAAGCACTTGAAGCATTTTATTTGCCTGTAAACATCAGGGAAGGACTGAAGGAAGAAAGATGTGAAATGTATGAATTGTTGCCTTTTTGTTTTGGCTGCAGAGATGCAGGCATATGGTAGATCTTTAATAACTGCAATCAATGATGAATGTGATCATTATACCTAAAATGTACAAAAAAACTTAATTAATTAAAAAATAATCTTAAAGATGAATATTATCAGTGGTGGTGACAGCCCAGGGCTCAGCAATAATATGTCTCTACAGCCTACCTTTCTTACAGTACCTCCTCAACCCAATTTGGCTCAGGCCATTAAAAGGAAAATAGTTACAACAGCCACCAAATGTTTAAAGTACAGATAATTTTTGATCATTTCATCTAATGAACAACAGCTGTAGCATGTATAATTGACATCCATGGGTTTGAGATGAACCTCATGTTGGCCGTGAGTAAACCCTCTTTTTTTCTTTCTTTTTTTTGTTTCGTGTGTGTGTCAGGAATTGAACTCACAACCTTGTGTTTGCCAGACAGGCGCTTTGCCTGCTGAGCTATATCTTTGGCCTTCTTTCTCAATAAATTTTTTAGTAATAACAATGGGGTGGTTCCTGCCTTATTGCAATCTGTTTAGTAGAACCTCTGTGGTGACCAAACATTTTTATCTTTAAACGATTTCTAGTTTTGACACTTGTTTGTTTCTACTCTCCACATTTTCATCGCCTTACACATTTCTATGACGACCAGTCCACATCTTTTCATTGCCATTTGAATTGAGTCTTAAATAAAAGGTATGAGCCTTTCCATGAAAGAAGAGAAACATTCCAGAGGAAGGGAAAATGGAAGCATAGCACACAGTCAGGAACCACAGGGCGTGTTCTTTCGCAGCACAGGAAACATGGAGCTGTTCAAATTGACTAGAACTAGGCCAGATCTCTCTCTCTGTGTGTGTGTGTGTGTGTGTGTGTGTGTGTGTGTGTGGAGTAGGACAGCTATATAAGCAGAGTTGTCCATTTGGAAGCTTAGTCTATCTATATTGTCACATAGATTGGAGTGAGAAAAGACTGAAGGAGAAAGACCACTTAATTATTCCAGACCAGGACAGTAGCTCTAAGTGAAAAGAAAGAGACAGATCAGAAAACCACTGCATAGGCCATGTGCCTTCAAAACTTAGCAACTGATTGGATGGGTATTGGAGGCACCATTAATAGAAATAAGGAAGTCAAGAGGGGAAGAGAAGTGTGCACCAGGAGACTCAAAAAGGAACATGTTTTAGATTCGAGTGTGTTAAGTTTGTGGTTTCTTATGGAAGAGATCCGGGTTGAGCTGTTCAGCGGGTGGTAGAGTGTGGGACCAGGGCCTGTGGAAAGGAGTGAACCAGGGCAGTAATGTGCTGAAACAAAGTCTTGTGAGCAAATTGTTAGGCGTGGCCATTTAAAAAAGAATATTATATAAACTTACAATTAAATTTATATTTCAAAAGATAATAAATGTTCAAAACTCATCACTTCATATTTTACCACATTTTTCCTATTATTTACGTACATGGGGTTGTTTATATCTACGGTATCTCTGTGATGGAAATACTATACAATATGCACTGCTATACATCTCTTTCCAAGTTTACATGTAGTGAATTAGTATTCTTGGCTTGAAATTCCCTGTCATTGGAGTATTTACACCATAGGGAGTGACAAGTTGTACACATTAAGAGATATTTTCCCTGGAAAACTGGTTGTTAAACATTTACTAGCACCATACTCAGTAAATGCTACATGTAGGAGTTTATTTACATGAAGGGAATAATTGTGTCCTACCATAAATTTGCTAATATGTCTTCAGATGTAAAGAGGACCAAAGGAAAGTCATGGAGACTATCGAGGTGAAAAGGTGGGCTGAGATTGAAAGGTAGAGGATAGGTAGACCTGCCAGGAGTATAGAACGTTTTACAGCTATATACCTTACAAATAATTTTTCAATTTCTTCATTTAATAGAATTCCATAGTTTATCACCTGATTTTGGAAGATTGTCATTTACTTTAATATTTATTGGGCAACAGCTTTCAAATATTTTTGACTATGAGTTATAATAATAAACACATTTATGTCCTATCTCAACATACACGTGTACACACACACACACACACACACACACACACACGAGTTTCACAAACAATGCTTACATTTTGCCTCCACCTATCCAATGGGTCTTTTTTGTTGTTGTTGTTTGTTTGTTTTGAGACAGTATCTTGTTATGCAGTTCAGGCTGGTTTAGAACTCAGTGTGTAGTTCAGGCTGGCCTTGAACTCATGGTGATCCTCCTCCCTCAGTCTCCCAAATGCTGGTGTGTGCCATCACACCCACACCTGGCCAAACATGCAACCTGATGCATTCTATCCAATTCTACCCACTGTGGTTCAGAATGTAAACTATTTTGCTGCCCTGTGTACAGGCGGTGAAATAGTATTTAACCTACTGCTGCAGAGAATGAAGACTTTACTTCCTTCTTTAGAAAATCTACCTCAGGGAATCACTAAGTCTTTTGCAAGTGACAGAGCTCTTTTCAAGGCATTGAGGGAAAGTCCTCAAAACCAGCTTACAAATTGATTTCTCTTCCATCTCTCCTCACAGCTGATTTTAGTCAATGTCTTCTTTCTGTACACTTTCCTCACATATGTTATAAAATGTAAAATAGCAGCTTTCATAGTCAGTCAACAAAATTCAAGCTTTTATTTATAGAAATGCAAATAGAAACAACAACAAAGAAGATGAATAACGTTTAGGGGCTTATTAGAGTAACAAAATGACAAGATGTCTACATCACTTTCATCAAATGAGTGGGTGGAACAGGTTTTCTCTGAGCCTCCTATGCCAAACCTTCAGACTGCGGAAGACGCAGTAAGAATTTCTAAAGGTGTTTTAGTCTTTAGCATTTGGTTTTCCCCCAAAATACATAGGTTCCCATTTTAGCTTTGGGTACCTGACAGGGTTTTCTTATTTCCTCCTCCACACTGATAAACACGTATAGAATGCTTACTCTCTGTCAGGCCCCGGATTGACATGGGCCTATGGAAAGACAAAAAAGGGACTCTTCGCTATATACTCCTGCTCACACTAGGCCTCTTTTCCATGCTATTGTTGCTACCTTCTTTTAGGTTACCATTATCTCACCCTGAACTACCATAATAGCCCCCTAATTAATTTTCCACCCTGTGGCTTCTCTCTCCCCCATCCATTCTACATCCCACTGCTCCATGAATCTCATTATAACCACTTTGGGCTGTTTAGTCATCTGTGTAAAGACCTATAACTGGCTCCCTAATGTTGTCAAGATAAGATCTGAACTCTTAACTTGGCATCCCTGTCTTGAGCTTGGTCTGGCCTCTGAGCCTGTACAACCTTCCCCCCGGGGTGATAGTATTTAATAACTGGGGTGGCTCGTGTACTAACCAATCAGAAGGGGCTTGGCTGTAGACACCTTGCAGAGCTCAACTGGGGACATTGGCTTAATGCCATTTTGCCTCACAACCAACCTACCTTCCAACTTGAACTCCTACCACACTCTCTTCACTCCGTGTCCTCCCTAAAATACCACTGGCAGTCTCAGGCCTTTGCTTGCACCATCCTCCAGCCTGCAATACCTTCCTTCCTCCTCTCCGCTTACTTAAGTCACACTCATCCTTCAAGCCCCCACGGAAGCTCAGTCATTCTTCTGAAGGCTTCCTAGACTTCCCTACCGCATGGTCATCTCTCCCACCTGGGCACTGTGTGAATGCCTACTTTCCTTGGCCCTTGTTGAGCAAGTGGTCGAATTTCCTCTATGCTTGCCATCTACCTATGCATCTAATTTTTTTAATAAATGTGCATTATCTCACCCGAAGTCTTGATTGTAAACTAGATGAAAGGAAATCTATCTTTTCCTTTTCTGCATATTTAATTCCTGGAACTATCCTGAGCACAGCTATGTACATAAATGTGCTGATGACAATAGAGGAGGAGCTCATTTGAGCTGTTTGTTGTTGGTGAGTTTGAAATAAACTTAATGCCTTACATTGGAGTTTTGGAGTTCACGGCATGCTTTGCCATATATTGCTTCATTTCATCCTCATAGCGGTTCCTGTCTTCTGCCTTTGTCCCTCTCCCTGCCTCCAGCCCCCAGTATTATGTTTTCCATTTGCAGATGGGTGACTGAGGTTGAGAGAGGTGAACTGATTTTCCCGGATCACACAGAGAACAAATAGCAGAGGTGCAGGGTAAAGCCAGGTTTCTTTTACTCTAAATCCCGAGTTCTTTCCACTATTCTGTGGTAGCCTCCAGCTTATTTTAATTTCTATGCGTGTATGTTCTTGTAATTCTGCTCAAATTGTGGGTCCTGCCGATGGATTTAATTCTCTCCTCAGGTAAAAGTTGATAAGCTTACAAATTGTAGCAACATCATAATTTTGATCTCAGGCATAAGGCTTTATTTCTGCGATTTGTATAGATTGCTATCCTTTAGGCAATGTTACTTTGGAAGGTTTTTTTTTTTTAAAGCTTGTTGCTTCATATATTATTTTTCTGAAGCTTATTTCTTCCTATCCTATCATTATATATTTATCTCCACTTATTTACTTTAACATATTTTTATATAATACTGAGTTTACCTCAAAGCAAATTCCTTTATGTCAGGGAACCATCCATTTTGAAACTAGTCGTATAGCGGCTGAGTGGATGAGTGCTTAATACCACCAACTTCGAAGAGATTTCTTTGTGAAAACCATTTGATAAGAACTGGCATTTTTCTAATCATTGTCCTAATTCTTAGTTTTCTAAAGATGCCTGAACTCGAAGTCTAAGAAAATTAAGTGCTTAGTCCAAGCAGGATAAGGGGGAGAGAGAATTTCGAGGCTGTAAGCATTTTTCTTTGGCTATTCACATCAAGTGAAATACGTAATTTTTTTAGTTTTAGCACTGGGGTTTGAATCCAGATCTGCAGTGTTATGCAAACACTTTACCATTGAGCTACATCTACAGCTTTTTTAAATTTAAATTTTAATTTTTTGAGACTAAATTGCTCTGAATGTCTTTCAACATGTGACCCTCCTATCTCAGTCTCTCAAGTAGCTGAGATTCCAAACATGCACCAGCATGTCTAGCTGAACTACACAATTTTAAATGTAAATAATGTAAGGATAAAAGTATACCTTTATTCTTTGTGTTTAAATTTATTGCTAGAAATATAAAAAGGTTGTGAACATGTAAAACCTATATTACAAAATTATGGTATCTATGGAGATTAATTATTCTGGTTTACTTTCAACGAAAGTAATTGAATAACTGTTAAGAAAATTAGTTTCAGCCGGGTGTGGTGGCACATGCCTGTAATCCCAGCACTCGGGAGGCTGAGGCAGGAGGATCATTGTGAGTTCGAGACCAGTCTGGGCTACAAAGTGAGCCCAAGGCCAGCCTCAACTGTGAGACCCTGCCTCAAAAAGATTAAAAAAAAAAATGAAAGTTAGCTTATAAAAATATCAGGGTTTTTTTTTTTTTTTTTTTTTGGTGAGAAAGGGTATCAGGAATAGAACTCAGGATCTTACACTCACCAGGCAGATGCTGTAAAAATATCAGTTTTAAGCATTAGCTAAATTGATAATTTGGTTTAAATATGCATTAAACAAAGTATTTTACTTTTTGTAAAGAAACTACGTTTTACACATTCATAACCTTTTTATAGTTCTAGTCTTCTAAGGAGATTATATCAAAGTGTAATCCTCTGTGTTAAAATTTTAACACAATTCCAAAGCATCAGCCAGGGGGATCTTGTGGAGTGCCCATTTGATCCCATTTTGATTCAGAGTCTGACGGGGCACTTTTATCAGGGAAAGGCAATATTTTCTTAGAAAAAGGTCAGATATATAGCAAAGTTCTAGTTAATTAATAATTGACAAATAATGATGTATATAGTTGTAGAGTATAATGTGATGTTTTTATATATATTCATATTCATATTCATATTCATATGTGGTGGTGCATGCTGATAAGCCCAGCACTTAGGAAGCTGAAGCAAGACTGTTTCAAAAAACAAGAAAACAGAAAAGAAAGTTTAGATTACTTGCTGGTTTTTCCCTGAAAATCCTTTTTCTTCTCTTAAATAAGGCAGAGTTAATAATATCTTCATGGAACACCAAAAAACATTACATAAAAC
>RJWT010014054.1:0-21353 GCA_004365215.1 Cuniculus paca
AATTAAATCCAGATGATAGAATCAAAACAAAAACAGTTTTATGACTTTTTGTAATTTTTGAATTTTGAGTGTATAATTCAGCCGGTACTCTTTGCTTTTAAATGATGGAAAATAGGCTAAGATTTCAGGCTTCTATTTGCAAGCACTTCTCTGAAAATAATGACTGGCCTTAATTCCTCAAACTTAAAATGTCAAATTACATAAAAATCAATACTATAAATCCTATTTTTAACATCCGCTTTTGAAGAATAAAATTTCCACTAGAAAAACAGAATGTGAGGATTTGGTAGAGATCATAATGAGGCTAGTTTATAGAAGAATTATCAGACTTAAATTCATTACTAGTTTGTTACATTTCATTCAAAGTCTCACATTGTTAGACCATGGTTTTCTGTATATTAAATAATGCATTACTACACAAAAGGAAAAGAACTATGTAGAACTATGTAACTGACAGAACACCCAGGACTGCTGGGGATTGGTGCATGGGACACGACCAAATGAGAGCATGACAGCGTTCAATGGAGGGTCATGGTCACTTTGTAGAGGTGGCGGGGTTCTCACATAGTTCTACTGTCCAGGTGGAAGCATGTGAATCAATACTTACTCTACTGTAGAAATAGAAAAAAAAGCTATGCTATTTTTAACATGAATTCCCCAAATGGCCTATGTAGACATCCGAGATTCCAAACTACCAGCTGAAAAATTTAACTTTCTTGACCTTTACAATTTCAATGAAATTTTCAATCTATCTATTCTAACATAAAACAAAAAAAACCCCCAATCGGACATGGATTTTCCAATACATGCCTCCACAACTAGTCCCTCTCTTGCTTTCTGTTTTCCCTTAGAAGCCAAATCCTATGAAAAAGTGATTTCAACTTGCTACTTCAGATTTTCACCTCACACTCAGTTTTCAATCCACTCTAATCTGGTGTCTGCACCCACTCTTTAACTAAAATTGCTTTTGTTAATGTAACCAGTGATGTGCCTGTCACCACGCCCGACAGATTCTTTCCAGCTTTGCTTAATAGCTCAGTGGCATCTGGTTGATCATTTCTTGTTCCCCAAGGCAGTGTTACCCTTTGGTTTATGTGACAACAGGCTCTTCTAGAGTCTACTTATTTCTCAGGTTGCTTTTTTCTCAACCTCTTCTTTCAATTTTACTTTTAAAAGTGTTGGTGTTTCTTAGGATCTGTAAGTCAGTCTTTCTTTCTTTTTTTTCTTTCTTTCCTTCTTGCTTGTGACTTCTTTCTATATCCAGGCCAGACATAGACTCTGAATTCAGCCCTTTATGTCCACCTGTGTATTCAACATATCCACTTGAACAATGCATTTGTTCATTAAATTCAGCGTGGCCAAAGTGTAACGCTTCTTCTCATCCCATTCAGGTATCTCAACCAGATTTGCTTTTTTCGAATGTTTTCTAGTTCTCAAAACTAACACATCTAGGCACTCACTGCTCATACCAGAAACATGCTGCCATCCTGGACGTGCACTACCCAGCACCAACAGCTGATCAATTAAGTCCCATAGGTGACACCTCCTACTTAATTTGCCAACTAGTTTGCTTCTCTTTGTCACCATTATTGTCACCCCAGCCCAAGCCATCACCACCACTAACTGGTTTTGGATAAATGCTATGGCTGTTTCCATCTGTTATCTACGATGGGCTATTTTTAAAATGCAAATCTGATTACATCATTCTCTTTTTTTTTTTTTAATGTTTTTACCTCTTTTTTTTTTTTTTTTGCAGCACCAGGGATCAAACTCACAACCTTGCGCTTGCCAGGCAGGCGCTTAGGCCACTGAGCTAAATCCCCAGCCCTTGTGTTTTTGAGACAGGGTCTTGCTATGTGGTTCAGGCTGGCCTTGAGCTCACTTTGTAGCCCAGGATGGTCTCAAACTCACAATGATTCTCCTGTCTCAGCCTCCGGAGTGCTGGGATTACAGGCATGCACCACCAGGCTCAGCATGTTTTTATTACTAATCTTTGGTAACAGGATAAAATTAAAGATCTGTAGCAAATGCCTGTAGGTCTGGTTCTTGTCCCCTATGTTGGCTACTTTTCTTTCATTGCTAAGACAAAATACCTGATGCCCAAAATTAGGGAAGGAGAGGTTTATTTAGCTCACCATTTGTGGAGGTTTCAGTCCATAATCTGCTGTGTCCAAGGCAGAGTGGCACATGGCAAAGGGCAACAGTTCCAGGTGGCCAGAAGATAGCAAAAGCAACAAGAGCCAAAGGGGAGGAGTGTGCAGAGAAGACTCTGTCCCTTATATTGTATGTAGGCCACACCCAGGTGGGTGTAGCACTCACTCCCATAATCCCAGTATTGGACCATGAATCAATCATAAATTCTAGAAGACTACCCCCATGACTACATGAGGCTTTGGGGAGATATCCAGATTCAAACTATAACATCCCCTCTCCCCCCCTCCACCTCCTTCTTCCTTATTCTTTATGTTAAACACATAATTCTTTCTCTTTTTCAAAAGTACTGCACTTTCCTACCTCAGAGCCTTCCATTTTAAAGTTTCCTTTCTCTACTTGAGCTGGCAAACTTTTCTAGGACAGGGACAGATAGTAAACACACTAAGTTTTGCAGACAACTACTCAACCCTGACACTATGGAGTAAAAGCACTCACCAATGAGAACAACTATGTCACTGGGCCATAGAAAAATGGGCTGTGCGCCGAGGTGCAGTCTGTCAATTTCTGTCATAGAAGGCTAATAATCCCCACCCTATCACAGATTTAAATGTTATTTTCTCACTGCAATTTTCCATAGTCAGGACAAGTTCCCTTATTAGGTATGCTTATACCACAAAATATATTAGTTTCTTATAGAACTGGTCATAATTGTAATTAATTAGACATTGATGAAGTTCTTATGTCAATATCCATCTTCCCTATAAAGATGTAAGCTCCACCAGAGTAGGAACCATAGCAACTTTGCTTTGGTATTTCCACCATGTGGTAGAGAACATAACACATAGTAGCTATCAATAAATATTTGTTGGAGGAATGAATCATTAATTTGCACTTTCACCTTCAGTTTAGATGTTTATCTTTCCAAGCCTTAGTTCATCATTTGGACATGGATACAATACTGCAATAACAGTTACTTCCCAGATGACTCAAGGTACTTAGGCAGGTGTGTTTTTTTTTTTTGACAACTCTAATGCAATATACTAACATGAAAAGAAATGGAAGCCAGGCACGGTGGCACACACTTGTAATTATAGCACTCCAGGAGTCTCAGATAGGAGGGCAGCAAGTCTGAATCCTGCTGGGGCAACTTGGAATGACCCTGACTCAAGACAAAAAATAAAAAGAGGACCACAGAGGTAGCTCAGTGGTAGAGTGCCCTGGGTTTGAGCCCCAGTACAGGGGTGGGAGATGCCTTGACTGTGCAGAACAGGAGCAAACTAACACTTGGGCCCAATCTTCTCTCCTGTTTTGTTGGCTCTTTAGTTAAGAATGGTCTTACTTTTTAAAAAGGGTCCTAAGAAACAAAACAAAACAAAGAAGACTATCACAGAGACCACGTCCATCCTGCAAAACCTAAAATACTCACTTTCTGAACCTTTACAGAAAAAATTAGCTGACCCCTGACCTAGAACAGTGGCTGGGTTTAAGTAAGTATTTTAACAAGTGAATGATTGTTACTTTGCTTCAATAAGTTAGTAACTAAAAAACAGCATTACTTTGTTTTTTATCCCTTCAATAAAGTAATTAAAATTATAAAGATACAGCATCCTCTAGCCCCTCTCAGCCTATGCTTATTTTAAATTAAAAGAATAAAAAGAAGTCTATAACGATTTTAATTTCCCCTCTATTATATCAACAACTCCTTTCGAAGCAGAAGGCTCGAGGCAGGGTGGAAACGGAGTGCTGGAAGCCCCACAGGAGTGACCTCCACTGGAAGGTGGGTTGTTGCTGTGTACACGATTTCTGTGTGGAAGGCTTAGTCTAGAGAAACGAATTCATTGTTGGCTGTGGAATACTCAGATTTTTATTCTTTGAGAATCCATTATCATGCAGACATTAAAACTGACACGTTCCTGAAAAATCATTAGGGGCTGTGTTTACTACCAAAAAGAAATCCCCCAATGCTGCACAAGAAGAACAATTTGAAGTCAAAATATCAAGATTCAAGCTTAAATTTTACCATTCATTCCTTCTGCAACTTTGAGTACACTATTAGTCTCTTTCACTGAATTTTTTAGAATCTAGAGAAATAAGTAATAGTTGCTTAATGACATTCAGTAGGTTGCTATTATTTAGAAGGTGACATGTAGCAGGTGCTTTTACTTGGTCTTTATATCACAATGAGCATTATAAGCACCAATATATGGGTGAAGAAACACGCTCAGGGAGGTTGGGAGGCTGCTCAAAGTGACACCACTGGAGAGAGGCAAAGGGTTTGGAGTCGGATCTTGATTTCAGTAACCGCTGATGAAAAATTTAATCTCTTTGGCTTACTTTATGTCTTATCTTACAACAAACATGTAAAACCTAGTTCACAGAAGAAAAATACTGAAATTCTCCTATATTACAATATTGCCAACTTACACCTTAAAGATAGATGGTTTTCCTCCACTATCCCATGTTAAATCTAATTCTATGTCTTTAGTAAAAACGAAATATCCTCTCTTCTCTGCATAAAATAAGAACAACCTACACTGAGGAAGCATAAAGACACAAAAGCATCAGATTTTGAGCATATCCCTGCAGTACCATAGAGATCCTAAGTTCTACTTACTCCACAGCAATTCTCCTCTGTGGTGAGTCAGCCACATTCCATATAGGACACATCAGCGGGTCAGTAAAACTTTATTACCTCTCCTTCATTATCTCATGTACTCGTCCATGCTGGACACACTGTTCTTCTAATTCATTATTTCTCCTCTGCAGCTTCTCCAGTTTATGATCTGTATACATTTTTTCCTGACTCAGCAGAGCTATTTCAGATCTAGAGAAGTTAAAACACAGAAATCATAGATATTAAAAGTTCTTGTAACTAGCATTTGTTTTTGTTGTATAACCCTATTTTAAGTGTCAGGCTTAAACATTACAGCATAACAAAATTATTTTATTTAAAAGAAAATTTTCAGAAACTTCTAAGTGCCTTGTAGGGGTTCAAGTGTTAGAAAATAAGTAAATAAATAAATACTCTGATAGAGATGTTTTCCCTAAGGAACAATTCAAAAATTATAATGATCAACTATTTTTAAAAAGACCATCACTCATTTAACAAATATTTACCGAGTGCTTAGTATAGGCCAGCCACCAAGCTGTTAAAGAAGCAGTCCCAGGCCTAATTTCTATAACAGAGCTTCTTTCAGTTAACATAGCCAATTTAATGGCATATGGTTGAATATCAAATAGTTCTGTGATAGTTAATTTTATGTGTCAACTTGGCTGCGCCACAATGCCCAGATATTTGGCCAAAGATTATTCTGGATGTTTCAGTGAAGGTGTTTTGTACATGAGATTAACATTTAAATCAGTGAATTTTGAGTAAAGCAGATTATACTCTACAATGTGGCGAGGCCTCCTTAGTCAATTGAAGCCTTGGTAGAAGAAAGGCTGACCTCGCCTGAGCAAGAAGGGTTCCTGCCAGCAGACTACTTTTAGGCTTGCGCCACAACTCCTCCTGGGTTCTTCAGGCTTACCAAGCTTTCACAATTGCAGAAGCCAACTTCTTAAATTTATTTTCCCTTCTTTTTTCTTTTTCTTTCTTTTTTTTTTTTTTTTTTTTTGGCGACACCGGGGATCGAACTCACAACCTCGCTCTTGCCAGGCAGGCACTTAGGCCAAATGAGCTAAATCCCCAGCCCTTGTGTTTTTGAGACAGGGTCTCACTATGCCATTCAGGCTGGCCTTGAGCTCACTTTGTAGCCCAGGCTTGGCTCGAACTCACAACAATCCGCCTGTCTCAGACTCCCGAGTGCTGGGATTACAGGCGTGGGCGACCAGGACCGGCTTCTCTTTCTTTTCTTTTCGTCCTCTAAGCATTGAATGATTTAGATCTAGATCAATTCAGGCCTAAATCAATCAATCAATCAATCAATAGATCACTGTTGTTTCTGTTTCTTCAGAGAACTCTGCTTAATACAAGTCTGATAATGAAAAACAACAGTCTTTTGTCCTGTGACCTCTCAATCAAGTTAAGCAATGACAAACACTGTCAGTTTTGGAAAAGTTATTTCTTCTGACATTTACTTCCATATTTCTTGATGTGTTCAGACCACTAACTCTTGTTCCATTAAGAAATTTCTGCTACTTTATTATGGTAGATGAAGATGAATTTCTTTTACATGTCTCCTTCCTCTTCCTTCTCCAGCTTTCAGTGTAATTACCAGTCTGTTGGCTGAAGTTTAATTAATATCAGTATTTACATTATCATGACTAAATACTGATCCTTGCTATCCTAGTAGTATATTTGCACTTGGTACAGTCATTTTCTCCAAATTAGTGGGTGATTGAGTAGCAAGTCATCTTCTCCAATGGGAGACTCCCCAAACATCACTGTCTTCTCACTGTGGCCATTCTGCTTCCCAGGAGGAGGATCCTTTAGTATAGCACCTGCTCTTGGGTACAACCTGGACTATCTATGGCCTAGGAGGTGGGTGGAAATAGAGAGTGAAAATCTCACCTTTCAGAATGCAGACTCTCTCCTAATCCTTTATTCTAACTTCTGCACCCTTACTGTAGTCAGAGCTCCCTGGATTAACCTCTTTAGAGAGGAAGGTCCTAGTCTTCTGTGTGGAGAAGGAGCAGTCATCTGGCTGCAAGGGGTGGAGATGGAATTGCGAGTCTGGTTTCACCCCTATATTCTACCTCTGTCTTCCAAGTATTTCTGGAGTTGAGAGCAGATTGGTTTGTTTTGCATATACATACCCCCTGTGTAGACAGTGAGAATCACCTTTCTCCACTCTGCTGAGTCAGGTACCACTTCCCCTCGCTCACATGTATTTTATTAGGGATCACAGATACCCTCTCACTACCTCAACAGGTAGAAAAGGATTAAAATTTTTCTATATTATCAATAGTTTCCAGATTAATGATTAGCTTATTTCTTAAAGTTTACAGGCTCTTGATAGAAAATTGATATCCTCCAAAGGAAATATTTCTTTATTAAATAGTATCTTTTCTTTTTTCATTTTTTCTTGTTGTTAATAAAACAACAAAAATTTGCTAAGGGAACTCTTATCCAAAGGCCAGGCTGCTCACATGAATGGCATGCTCTCTCAATTTTAATTCACCTCACTCTCACTTTGTTCTTATCTTGTTTCAAGTGTCATCCCAAAGGAAGTTTGTACAGATTAATATCTTGCAGTTCTCAATATGTCAGCACATTTTTTGAAACTACCTCTAGCCTTTATGCATACATTAGTTTATAATTTATTCTTTTGAATGGTGCTCTAAGTCTTATCTTTCTTACTAGATTATAAATGAGAACATGGCTTATCTCATTTTTAAGTTCAGATCAAGTACTCATCCACATTTGCTTTTCTTATTAAGAATTTACTCATATTTGAAATATTCTAAGTGAATTAGTTTCTGCTTTTCTTTTCAAATTACAGATAAAGTAAATGAATTTGAAAGTAGTTAAAATAAAATTTTAAGTTAGTACTCCTTCCAAAATTAATATCTTTTATTACATTATACATTAAAATAAATTCCAAAAGAAGAAAAAATACCCTTAAGCTAGATAAGGAAAAAACACAGAACATTTATTTGCTGTCAGGAACTTTTCAAGCAAAAATGTGCTTTTTAAAGGAAAAAAAAATCACAAGAGAAAAAAGATTCTATAATATAAAAATATAAAACTTTTACACATAAAAATCTTCTACAGTACTTGAAAAAATGTGGATTTCTGTGAGGATATACATTGTAGCACTGTTTCTAGGGAAAAAAAAAGCTTGCTTTGCAACTCAGTATCTGCAAAGTTAACCCATAAATCTATCAATAGACAGCTGATTATATATTACTTCTATCCCAGGAGATCAAGATAGTGTTATGATTATGAGGCTATTTATTAGTGTAACTTATTGCCCTAAAAATACGGCATTGTTGAGAAAAGAAAAATTATTAAAAATTAGCACATTTAATACGATTCCATTTTATAATTTAAATATCTTTTAATATGCACACCAAATATTGTCAAATTAGTCAAATACTAATATTGACTATTTCTGGGTAGTAGAATTAGGAATATTTGCCCTTTTCATATGTTAGGAATATTTACAATGCGCACATTTTTAAAAGTTATTTTTATTTTAAAAAATTTTTAATATAACAAAAAATATAAATATTGACAGTGGAGGAAGATGGTTGGAATGTGAATGTAGAACTGTTCTAAAATTAAAGTTATAAAATTTAAGAATATAAAGAATTAGGAAAACATTTACAAAAAATAAGACAGAAGTGGCAAGTATCATTAAACTGATAATACCACTCCAACATAATTACAATTCAGAAAATACAAAGCACATGAAAAATATCTGCAGAAGAAGAAACAGAAGGAGTCAATAAATATTTGTAAAATATGAAGTTTCAACATTACTCAAAGAAATGCATAATAAAACCAGATAATACTGGCAGATATTTTTTGCATGTTGATTCTATACCAAATAGTAGAATCCATCCTTTAAGGAGCTCGATTTACTGAGAAGATAATTGTTCATTTTCTTTTCTCTGTGAAGTTTAATGACTTGCTGAAGGTTACCCAAATGATGATTAGCTGGTCTTTCTAATTCTAAAGGTGTAGTTTACCCACTGTGCAATACTGCCTCTCACTTTTTAAAAAAAAAACTCTCCTTTTAATGTCACATACTGATATGAGGATATATATAATGAACAGAACTTAGTATAATACTTAAGTAACAGACAATAATATCTTTAGAAGAATTCATAATCTTTAGACCAGCAAACCCTTTTAGACTTCTCTACTAAGGGAATTAACAAAAATTCAGATTTCTGTACAGTGACTGTCATATTGTTCACAAAAGTTAAAAACTGGAAATGTCTTAAATGTCTAATGAATTATTATGCATGCAGATAATTCAATTAAATTTTGTTTCCAGAGTGTTTACTGATGTAGAAAAATGCTCATTAATGATATATTAAGGAGAAAGCAGATGCAAAACTATATTTATCATAATCTTAATCATAATATAAATGTCTGTACACATAATACATTTACATACACATGGAAAATGACTCAAAGGAAATATGTTAAAAGGTAACAATAGTTATTTTTGAATGGTAACGCCACAGAAATTTTTTCCTTATATCTTTGTATTTTCCTAGCTCCCAATCTTGAAGATGTCTTACATAATCAAAAAAAATGCTATTTGTAAAGTGCACATTACTATAACATGTGTTATTGTAACAATCTTTTTCTGTTCTGCATATTTTTCTTTATTAACAGTGGTATTTTTCTTACTAACTTCCATTTTGTCCACTAAAAATTTGGTATATGGGTATACACATTGTCCTTTATCTCTGTAGAGCTTAAAATACAGTCACAGAATTACTGAATTGCAAATTTCAAAAAATAAACTTACAAGTTTCTATGTTAGTTTTGAGATATATTTGTGGCAAGATTGTCCTAGTCTCATATAAAAGGATAATTAACTCTATTCCATTTTCATAGAAAGTTTAGGTAATTTCTGGCTTTACAGAAGCATGGACTTTTCCCTGCATTTTTATATACCAGTTATACTGTGTAATCACATTTGCATGAAATAGAAGGTGCTTTACTACTATAATTCAGATTACAATGATAATTGCTTTCAAAAGGAAAAATATGACACCTTAATTTTTAATTCTTTTAGATTCTGGTTTGACTTTTGATAACAATTAGCAGAAGGCCAATATAAGCCTCCTCTTACAGAATATAATTTTTGTCCCAACTTAACATCATCCAACATGCAGGGGAAAAAAATATAGTTCATTCAGATGTGTGTTCTTTACTTCAATTAAACTCACACAGTTGGATACTTACTGTTGCCAAAACAGTAATATAATTTATACATTATAGTCCACACAGTAAAACTACACTAAAAGTCATTTAACAATATTTATAACACCATAAAATACAGTGTTAAAATATATGAACTGCAATATGTACCAAAATTATAAAATTTGTTTCTCATCATCAGTGATTAAAATCAGGATCATTGCTCTAGCTTCAATACTCACAACCCTGGTGACAGATTAGAATTCAAATCTTAATGATCAATTTACAATTAACAAGATAGAAGTGAAACAAATTAAACCAACCATTATATATAACGAGACCCCATGGACTCCCATTGTTCCTCTTAATTACAAAACGCAAATTACAAATACACAATGGGCAGTGTTAGACATCAATCCACAAGCCTAGCAACCCAGAAAGTGACAATGACGGAAAAGAAAAAAGTAAAACCACGTAGACCCGATTCTGTGCTCTTTCCTGTTCTTTCAGTGCGCAAGGGGAGAGAGGCTAAGATCTAGCACATACTTGACCTCCAGCACATAGGATCTCCACTCCGATGCTGGCAGAGACTCATTCCCAGCCAGTGCCCAACCTTTCGAGCTCTTCCCGGGCTGGGTTTTAGATCACACTGCAAATTGCACTGCTATTTTACTGCTGATTCATCTAAGTGCCTAGGGAGAGGGAACACTTCCTTCACTTTGATAAAGAAAAATCACAGTTGTACCAAAGATATTTAAATATCTCCATTTACCTCCCTCAAAAACAACCTCCTAACTGCAATAAGCTCTCAGAGTACTGGGGAATACAGACGAAAGGGTGAGCTGAAGTTTATCTGTGCTTCAACTAAAATCAGCCAGAATGTCTGCCTTGTGCCAATTAAAAGCAAAATGGAATTAATTCTCTTGCCTGATGGTCAAAAACAAGCTATAAAAATGCACAGAATCGGCATTTCATTTTGAGTTTTAAAATGGGATGCGCCATTCACAAAGCCTGGGGTTGCAAACACCACTCCATGCACAGCGTGGAATACACCGTGCGGCAAGAACGGTGCTGATCGCTATGGAGGCTTCCAGAGAACAGAAGCAGTCCTCACTGTCACAATGCGACTTGCGGTCTAGTTGGGGAGAAAACACATGCAACAGACACACACACAGAGGTACCACTTCAAAACGTTTTCACAGAGCAGCCTAGCAGGAGGGTGGGCACAGAGGACAAGGATCCGGCCATGGCGAGCCCAGGCTGTCAGCTTTCCTAGTGACTCTGCATGGGTTGTAGTCAAGCGACTAGATCTGTGCGTAAAAAAGCTGATTTTAAATAGTAGGAGTCCATTTGGTTAGTGTAGCATTCTAAATCACTTAAAACTCTTAGAGAAATGTTGATCCTAAAGAAAGGCAGGGGATGTGTTGTAAATTATTGATCAATATAAAACAAATACACCAGTTTTCAGGGGAAATTTTACTGTGGTACTCTGAGGAAAATCTGGACATGGTTACCATAATTATTTTGGAGACTGAGTTGCTACAGTGACCAAACTTTAAAACCTTTTCTAAAGTTCAAAGCAAAAGGGAAATTACCCAAAAAGTTTGGTAGAGGAAATGTAGAAGCACATTCTGGGAGGGCTTCTACAGGGCTTACTACTTTTATAATCTTTATTTTAAAAGCAATGCACTAAGCCCTTCAAGTTTTATAGGTGGTTGCAAAGCAAATGGTAATATGAAAGTGGAATCCTAAATTTGGCATGAATGAGTTGCTGAAAATGTTATATTAGGAAGCCCGGGAGAAACAAGACTAAATTGATAAAAGATTAAAGGCAAACAAACAACCATAAAAATCACAATTTATCCTACCTACTCCTCTCTTGTAAGGCACACAAAATGTACTTTTGTAAACTTTAGGGGATCGTAAACATTTTTTAAATAGCAATTGATCGAATGTTTATCACTTGCCAGGCCTGAGTTTTGAATCAATGTGTAGTTACAATAGGTGCTCATTTTAATTCATCAGATTCATCAATCCAAGTGCCAAAGCATGACCTGCAACATAACCAGATCCATCTTTTCTTGATGCTGCTTTGCCCTTTAAAATGTTTTCACTGTGATATGGGCTTCATGTCATCAGAAAAATGGCACTCAGAACTTCCCTGAAAAAGGCGGTAAGAGTCTGGTGAAGTGTTTGCCAAATGATCAGTCAAAACCCTTAAAGACTCGTCACCAACAACAGCAGAAGCAGCTATTTTGTATTACTACAGGTTGAGCACTGTGCCAGGTGTTTTACACAGTGGACTTGCGTATTTGTGTGTTCTGCATTCATTTTAAATAACAGAGTTGGGCATCTGCAGACTTTGGCATCCATGAGGGTTCTGAGAGCAATCCTCCAGAGATACTGAGGGACACTGGTATAGGCAGCCATGTACGTATGTCTGCTTTTCTACACGCACAGTTCTCATTCCCATAACAATCCCGCAACATAGTTTTAGAAATATTTTTACAGATGGAGAAGCTGAGATTTGGGGAAATCAAGCAACGTACCCCAGGTTAAACAGTTAAGTGGCAGACTAAGATTCAAATCTAGTTCTTTCTTTTTTGTTTGTTTACTTTTGGTAACAGGAATCCAACGAGGACCTTGCACTTGCCAGGCAGGTGCTTGTGCCACTGAGCTATACCCCCGGCCCAAACCTAGTTCTTTTTGAATTACAAAATGTTTGTTCCTACATATTTCCTGTCACC
The DNA here is from genome assembly GCA_004365215.1 of Cuniculus paca. Lineage (NCBI taxonomy): Eukaryota > Metazoa > Chordata > Mammalia > Rodentia > Cuniculidae > Cuniculus > Cuniculus paca. The sequence goes on from RJWT010014054.1 coordinate 12,724, forward strand.
ATAAGGGAACAGGCTGACAGAAGACAGAAGTCAGTTTGGTTCATTCATTCATTCATTCATTCATTCATTCATTCATTCATTTATGTATGCATGCATACATTCATTCATTCATTCATTTAATAAATATGTATTGAGTGCCATCTATGTGTCAAATACAAAGGAACACATTCAATTTATAAAGTATTGGTCAGGAACTGGAGGAACCACAAGCAAGAAAAGCTGGAGAGATGCTTAAGTTCAATTTTACCAGACCTGTAGGGAATAAATTCTAGAGGAAGAAAAGAGGGCCCAGCAGCACATAGTACAGGTTAACCTCAGTTCTCAAGTTAGCTCTTATATGCCAAGTAAGTTGGCTTCATATAAATTTAAAGGTTAACTTTTCCTTCCTAACAGTTCTCATCATGGCTACTGTTGCCTGAATTCTTTGTTCTTTCTCTCCCTTTTTCCTTCCTTCCCTCCCTCCCTCCATCCTCCTCCTCTTCCTCCTCTCCTTTCTTCCTTTACTTCTTCCCTTTTCCCTCCTTCTCCCTTCTCCTTGTCTTTCTTCTTTTCTCTTCCCACCCTATCTCTCTTCTTTTCTTTTTAAGAGAAGGGATCTCACTGTGTTGCTCAGGCTGACCTCAAAGTCCTGGACCTAAGTAGTCCTCTGTGTCAGCCTCCTGAGTAGGAGGCAGCTGAGACTACTGGTGTATGCCACCATGTCTGGCTAACCTGAATTTTCTGTAGCAGTAGACATAAAATATTGTAATTACTGTAAGAAAGACTGTTGACATTAGAACCAGAAATGCCTAGGCAAGAACCTTAGTTCACTGACTCACTGGTTATTTAAATCAGTTATTTTGGTTTCCTTATCTGTAAAAGAAGACAAGAATTCCTGTCTCAAGCTGTTGTGAGAATTAAGTAATGTGTATCAAGCACCTTTATCTCTTTAATTTCCCTAATTACTTGGTCTAAAGATAACTTTTATGTGTTCACAGAGGACTGTGATAATAGATTAAAATGTGTTAAATATATCAATAGAAGATTTTAAAACTGTTTGATTTACTATGTACTTTATAAAATAATTGCCATCTTAGCCTTTATTTTCTGAAAGTTTTTTCAATTCTAAATATTAAAGCAGTCTGTCAAAGTGTCTGTACAGATAATTAAGAAAATATCCAGAGCCAGGCATGGTGGTGCTCCACTGTAATCCCAGCACTCAGGAGGCTGAGGCAGGAGGATCTTTGCGAGTTTGAGACCAGCCTGGGCTACAAAGTGAGCTCAAGGCCAGCTTGAACTGCATAGTCAGACCTTGTCTCAAAAAGACCAAAAGAAAAAAAGAAAAGAAAAAAAAAGAAAAGAAAAGAAAAGAAAATATCCATACAGAGAAAATATTTTCACAGGCAATATATCAACAGCTAACTAATTTTAACATTAGATTGCAACACTGGGAATGCTGTTTTTTAGGGAAAAAAATGACAGTAACCAAATAGTGATCTAAAAGTATTGTGTAACTTTACTTACCTGCTTTTTTGAGAGATCTGCTCCAGTTTCTTGACTAATGAACAGCACTCTTCTTTTAACTTTATCAAAAATGTGTTCTGGGAGGTCATCAATGAATACTGTTCATTTTCTAGGAATAACAATAAACCCCCACCAACATCAGATGTTTATTGCTGTAGCTTTGAATGCTTCCTCATGTAAAGTAGTAAAGTGCTTTTAGATCACTACATATTTCCCAGAAGCCACTGGATCACTCCCATTATCCTAAGTTAAAGGACCTATTGTCTGGTAAGACACAGACTCTTGTGAGACGTTTATTTCTATAATAAAATTATACACCAGCAACATTTTTGATCATATCAGCTTGGTGCAACATTTTAGTTTAGCACGTTCATAAATTGTCAAATACCTCAAGTGGAGTCAAAGATGTTTGTATCTTTGTAATACGCAAGATATTATATTTTTATTTTGACAATTTTACTATAAACTGTCAAAAATCTTACAACCAGATAGTTCAAAGCTAAAATCATCGAGGAATTCTCTTTTACACTGTAATTCATGCTTTATGTTTCACATTTGAGCAGAGTTTACCAGCACCTCCCCCGCTTGAATCCTGCATACACTGCTCTAATTATGAAGATGGAATACATGATTTTCCTTAGCATTTTCAAGTTTTTGTCAATAGCATGTGCTTCAGTGAAGATCTGGTCAAGGAAATTGAAGACAGTGGTGTGTATGTGTGTGTGTGTGTGTGTGTGTGTGTGTGTGTACATGCACGCAAAATAAATGAGTGTTTTTAAGGTGGATTTAACAGTTAAAAGCGCTTTTGTAATGCTGACAGTCTGCCTAAGATTCTTGATCACTAGGCTTTTGCTAGCATGGAGCAAACAATAACTTATCCTGTAATTCTCTCTTTGTGTTTTTAGTGTACAAACATCTACTGAATCTGGTGTATTTTCATTTCTTCTGGCCAAATGCTATGAGAAGAAAATCTCTACTGAAAGTGCTAGAGGGAAATGTGAGTCATTATGGCATTCGCTTCTTTATAAATAGATTATTTAGTATATTACATGTTAGTGATTTTTCACCTATGGTGTAAGAAATAATTTTTTACTGTGTCATCCAATACAATATACATTAAATACTGTGACTATTACCTCTGTAAGTTAAGGTTTAATAGGCCATTCATGTCTTTTCAATTTTAGTTAATGATTGCCAAAAAAGCATATAGCCTACAAAGCAAAATAAATCGAGGCACTAAAATTAAGCAACGTTTTTCTGGAAGAGACAGGATCAATGAAACTTTTGTTTTAATAGTACAATCAGTGTGAAGTGTGTGGTGTGGAATTATAATGACTGACACTGTCTTGTTTTGACTAACACTGTCTGTGAACACACAACTCAAAAGTGAAAGGAACTACATAATGCTCCGACTGAACAAATCAACTGCCTATTTTCAAAGTGCATTTTACTTTCAAATTAAAGGTAAAGAGTTGCTGGCCAACTCTGTCTGCAGAATAGTGCCAATGTGATGAAAGATGGCAATTTTTAGCCAAGCTGCCAGCTGTGGTCAATGCCTTGTATTAGTGAATTTTAACAGCAGTTGTGAGAACTTGAAGAATGCAAAGGATTAAACATCACTCTAGATTGGATTGGGGGAGGTGGGGAAATCATACAAATGCTAAAAATGTTCGAAGCTGCAAAGATTAAATAAAGGAACATATCAATTTGGAGCTACTGAATTACATCCAGCTGCGACAGTGAATTAAGAACCGATTAATGGCTAAAGCTTTTCTCCAGTTTGGATGCTGAAGCAAACTCATTAGGCTTTTAGAGTAGCTATAATGTGTGTACTGTGGGAACTGTTCAATGCTATTCAGGAGACTCTAACTGTAAGCTCAGAGCATTTCCCGCAGAGCTTCTGATGCTATTTTCTTTATATAACATGTGTGCCTGAAAACCCAGCCAAAAACAAGCCCTTTGTTTTTCTACTTTGTTGTGGTCTCTCTCAGCTTTACGTTTCTTGAACACAGGTAAATAAACTCATAATCCAGATGGTGCAACAGATGTGAGAGCAGCACTCTGAAATCAACAGACAGTGGGCAATACTTTCCATTTTCTCTTTTAAACGCTAACTAATATGTAATTCGGAATCTCCGGTGTAGTTAGCATCTGCTCCCTTCGGCCAGCCAAAGGTTACAGGTGTTCCTGATGTCATTTCACAGTAAGGCGTGGGCCTGGCTTGTGAGCCAGTGCCCAGGCTCTAATCTTTCCCGACCACCTACCAGTTCTGTCATGCTGGGCCTCCATTTGCTGTATCTTCTGTGTCAGCTCCTGCTCTCTTTGCTGGGCCTGAAGGGCTTGGGCCTTTGCTTCGTTGCTAAAGCTCTGCTGAATGCTATCTTTTTCCAGTCTGCGAAACAGAGAGGAGACACACAGAAATGTAATCTGCAGATGCACAAACCTCCATCATTGTCCCTCTGGGTCACAGAGAGCTGATGGGTAGTACATTGTTAAGCATAAGAAAAGAACAATCTTTGCACAGATCCAGCCTCCAACCCCAGGAAGGGAAAAATCCCAAGGACTTTTCTTACACAGAAATACATGCCATGAGTCCAAATGAAGTAAAGAATGCAATTCTTAAGTTAAAAAATCAAGACACGTGGACAGCGATATTTTGTAACTTTGAAGCACACATACTGTTTTTTCCTGTAACATTTTTTACTGTTTTGTGTTACTAATTAATCTTTCTTCTTCTAACAGGTCAATAATTCCTAGAGATCTTTGAGTTCTACAAACAGCATGACTTGATTCCTAGTTTAAGTAAAAACTTACATTTTTAAAATTTAGCCTTTGTAGGCCACTTATGGTTTTCCTTTGAAATTTAAAATGGAATCTCAAATATAGTTCAGGAGACTAGAGTGAATTCTGCAGTGCAATATGCATATTTTTATTAGATATTTTCATACATAATGTGAATAGAAGTATGAAAATGCATGATTTCCCTAAGCTCTTCATAAGAAAATCTCTCTTGGGTCATACTGAAAGAAACTGCAGAGTAAAAAGCTTCTGTAGTCAAAGATAACATCCTATCTTACTGCAAAAGGATGTTGACCTATTCATTAGGCCATTATTCAATCCCAGTGACTCCTAAAAAGAGGACTTTCTAAGCAATTAGAACCCGAGCTGTGCAAAAGACCTCCTTGCTGGCAGCACCATGGATACTGATACTGCATCTGTGCCATCCATACATGCACACATCACACACACACACACACACACACACACACACACACACGAGTTGATTCTCAAGTAAGCGATGAGGGTTTCATTCAATTAAACTTTTTTCTAACTCCTGATCTCCTTGTGGGCATTTCTCATCCATGCTGCTTTAGTTTACTAATTGAGATATTTACTGCCTAGCCTTTGCCAAACTAAAAATAAACAATTCCATAAAGCTATCACTACCAGTCTATGTACCGCTGTGGAACTTCAATTCACTGGTTTCTAATTATAAAACAACATAAGGAAAGCCTGTATTGAAATTGGTCAATGCATGTGGTAACGTTGTAGTGTAAAATTCTAGAATGAAAATACACCCACACCTCACTCAAATGGAATCATCGGGGGTCCACACTAAATGTGAAATAAGGTCCCTTCTGGTCGTTCTAACAACAACACCCCCTGGACGTGGGCCAAGGTCTCGTCTCACACTTACTTTCAAACTAGTATATTGCAACAAATGGATAGTCAGACGAGGCTACTTTTTGCCTCCCCTATCACACCACGCATTTTCTGGCGATGGATCATTGCACATGTCTCCTCCTCTCCTGGAATACCCCCTGCCCATCATCCAATCCCCTGCACGATGGATACTATTTCTTTAAGGACTAGCTCCACAATCTTCCCTTCTCTGGCCTCCATCTCATAAATTAACTATTCTTTACTCCATGACATCAATATATGCAGGACAGGCCCTACAAGACAGCGTTGATCCTGTGTATTTACTGGTTCACATGCCTGCTTCCTTTTGTCACCTCTGTTTCTTTCTGCCCTGAGCCCAGCTCAGCACTTGGCACATAGAAGATGAGCACTGAATGTTGAATGGCTGGAAGGTCTCACATCCTTGCCATTAAAGGCGGTGGCTTCGAGTGAAACTAGAGAATCTACTCTTATATGAAGGAGGCAAACATTCTTCAGACATTCAGAAAAAGTGCTTGTTAGTGGCTTTGTCAGCTGGAAACTATCCTGCTATAGGAGGCAGCTTTAAAACAGCTCCAGGTACTTTGACTCAGTAGCCATGCTCAGGTCTAACCTCCAGCAAAGCAGGAGAGACCAGAGGGGAACCCCGGGGCTCTGAGTTCCCTAATAGTTGAATGAGCATAAAATATACTGTTCAAAACCAATACGCAAATGAGTGAAAAAAGGGGGCAATTTAATAATTCTACCAAGAAATCAGTCATCACTGAGACTACCTACTGCAAACCAGGAGTTTTAATACCTCCACACAGAGGGGTTGCCAATCCTGCCATCGATTTTTAGAATAAAAACTCTTCTGAGTTATACATCGATGTGTCTTTTTTCTTTCTATTTATTTTTTTTGTTTGTGTTTTTGTTTTTCTTAGCAGTACTGGGAATTGTACCCAAGGCCTTTGCAGAGCTGCATTTCCAGTCCTTTCTTACTGTTTTTTTGTTTTGTTTTGTTTTGTTTTTTAATTTTGAGACTGGATCTCACTAAGTCATCAAGGTGTTTAGACGGAGCTCAAATTTTGATCTTCCTGCCTCAGCCTCTCAGAGTTCTGGGATTACAGGCATGAGCTACCACTCCCTGCTCAGTGCATGTTTCTTGACTGCTTGCCCAACTTTCACTCTATTTAAGAGACTATATTCATTATTTTTCATCCCATAAAAACATGGCATATTATTGTTTTCCTCCTTCCTTCCCTCCCCTGTTGCCTCATCTCCTTGCAGGTCTTCCTGATTTGGTAGGCTTTTTATAAAGTCTCACAATGGTAGAAATGAAAGGGAATTTCGAGTTTGCTTCATCAAATTGAGCTCTGACTTTACAGCTGAAGAACAAACAGCCCACCTTGAAATCTCTGAATTCCATAAAGCATTTTAAACCCACTCATAGGTTATAGAGTGAATAATTTAAATGTGAAGGTAGAATCAACACTATTTTCACTCAGAGAAACCTATTTTATAACACTCTACAGCAGTGGTGGTGAGCCTATGGCACGTGTGCTATTTGTTTTCCTTTTAAGACAAAGGATCTTAATGTATGAGTTGTTTTCTCTAAACTGAAACCTCAGTATGTAGGTTTAATTGCAGTGTTGGTATTTTGCAATAAATACGTGGGTTTTGGCTTGCAGTTTGGGCACTCATCTCTAAAATGTTCACCATCACTGCTCTTGAGGAATAAGTAATAAAAACCACTTAGGTATCCAAGGGAAAGGACTAAAGAGTTCCTATCAATCTGCTAAATATTTATCATGATTCCATTATGTGAAAGACACTGTTAGGCACTGAGTCAAATAAACAAGACATAGTCCTTGCCTTTGCAGGGAATTTAAACTGGGAAGGAAAAGGTAGATGTGGGACTTCATAAGACAGTATAGGGGGCAAAAACTACCAAAGCATAGAAAAATGACTCTAGCTGGGTATGGGAAAGGAAAGTTAATTCAGTCTTCCCCCCCAGGCTTTCTTTCAATCTCACTCAAAACATTGATGAGCTTATTTAACTAAGCTTGTAGATAGATTTACTTTACAAACTGAAATAAAAAGCAATGAATGGTGGTAAAGAAGTTTTTGGTAGTTATTAAAACAGGGAATGAAGGATTTATTCACAATAACAAAACTGGAAAAAAAGCTAAATGCCCATCGCGTGCTAAATGGATAAACAGATTGTGGCACAGCCTTACAAAAGAGTGCTAGGGATACTAGCAATAAAAGGAACCAGCTGCTGTTACATACAACACCTAGATGAACCTCAAAAGCAATCAGCTTAAAGGAGCCAGACACCAAAGACATATTTTATGACTTCATTTGCATAACATTCTTGAAAAGTAAACACTAGAGTGACAGAAAGATCAGTGTTGCCAGGTCCTGGAGGTAGGGGAGGGGCCTGGGGGAGTTTTTGCCTGATAAAAATGTTTGTATCATGATTATGATGGTTCCACAACTGTATACATTTGTCAAAATATATGTAACTGCACATTTAAAGTTTATGACTCTTAGTGTATTTAAATTTACCTTATTTAAACTGAAGCAAATGTACTAGCATAGTAACATCCACTTTTATTCTTCAAGTTATCCACATCATCTGTAATCCACACACCCACTGGCCACACTACTGTTTTCTTGACAAAAACTCAAGACTTAAAAGGAATGGACAAGCACTGGCTAGGTCTCAAGTATACATTAGGTACATGAGGTCTTTTTTTCCAGTTATAGTTTTAGCTGGCTGTATTTTCTAAAAATGGGTGTAATAATATTTACCACTCCACTTTCCATATCATTTTAAATCTTGTCATTTAAAAAATGTCCATGTCACAGAGCAAAAATGACTTGTAAAACAGATTTTTTAAAATAATGTTTTAAATTTTGTGACCTGTTTGAGGAACTAAGAGTGTCTGATGATCTTCAAGTCCCACAGTGATCCTGAGACAGAAACGATGAATCCCTCAAGTCTGAGAACCAGGACCTGGGAGTGGCGGAAGCATGCTCCCATTTGCCTTGTCTCTGTTGCCTTTTTCCTCATGTTGGATGCACTAGTAGTAGGCACACGACCCACTGGGTTAGAAAGTGTCTCCTTGTGATAGTAGCATATCTGTGTGAGAAAACTTGTGAGAAGGGTGCGCAAGTGTAGCTCAGTGGTGAATCATTTAATCAGCGTGTGCAAGGCTCTGGATTCAATGTCTAGCACCGCAAAGAAAAACAAACAGAACTTGTGAGAAGATTTATTAACACTAGCTGAAGCCATGCTTGAAGGCATACAGAGAGATGCAACAGGGAGGAACTCTTAGTGTTGTGATTTCAGACAAACTATCCATGTGTCCCAGTGCTAGTGATATGAGCTTTGATCACTATGGGTCCATCTCATCAGTGTGATAGAAAGTATTTCATAACCAGTCTTAGGGGTGGGGAAA